>JABUQX010038729.1:10000-33995 GCA_015478945.1 Trachelipus rathkii
AGACATAATATTATATATATACAATATTATAAAATAGTTTGATAAATAAAAGGTTTTTTATATTTTTGGTTTTGAAATATTAAAATATAAAAGGATAAAAATACGTAAAACAAAATGTTCAGATATAAAATGTGTTTTATTTGTATGTTAATTCAATGTTATATAATGAAAGATTTTTTGTAATGACATAAATTGAAAAATAATGTAAAAACATCGATCCCAAGTATAAAAACTCGAATAGGAAGTCGTTTTATCTAAAACGCAAAAAGAAGTAGTTCGTCACTAAAAAGGAAACCAAAGAGAAGAAAAAATGCAAAACAGAAATCTCCAAGAAGAAGACTGAGACGAGCTAGAAAGACCAACTTTTGAAGTGAAGGAGCAATCCAAAGATAACAAACAACAACTCCTTCACTTTATAATTGGTGAACCCTGAAGGAAAACAGTCTAAACGAAGCCTTCAGACAACCAACAACAGTGAAGACGAAAACTTCAGTCACACCATTATTCCCAGGTCTACCAACCTCAGCCTAACGTGACTATTTTCCGTCGACATCGAGACCAATTTCAAAATGTCAAAACAATAAATACCTTCAAGCAACATATAGAACTGTGAAGACAGAAATATCAGTCACGCCGTTAATCCCAGGTCTACCAACCTCAGCTTAATGTGACTATTTTCTGTCAACACTAACAACAATGTCAAGAAATCCATGATGTCCACGATGTTTCTGATGTCCATTGTGTATCCAATATCCGTGACATCCATTATGTTACTAATACCTCTGATATTAATGATGTTTCAAATATATCACAGACGTTCCTGACTGTGGTTCCTGATGTCCTAACCTTAAAAAGAAACCCTCCACGCAGAGTACACTTTCGTAAATAGTCACACTACTTGTTTTGGCAGGGAAGTGATATATATATATATAGTGAACATGTTGATTGTTAAATTACCCGCAAACGATTTAATAATAACTTTTAAGTATCGAAATAATTTTAAACACATAATATTAAATATACAATATTATAAAATAGTTTAATAAATAAAATATGTTTTTTTGTATTTTCGATTTTGATATTCTAAAATAAAAAGGGTAAAGATATTGTAAAACAAAATGTTTAGATATAAAATGTATTTTATTTTGCTAGTTAATTCGGTGTTATATAATTAAAGATTTTTTGTTATAACATGAATTGAAAAATAAAAAACATCTGACTATTCCAATGATAAAAACTCGAATAGGAAGTCGTTTTACCCAAAACCCAAAAAGAAGTAGTTCGTCTCAATAAAAAAGAGCCAACGATGAAAAAGAAAAATCTAAAACAGAAAGCTCCAAGAATATACTAAGACCAACTATATATATATATATATATATATATATATATATATATATATATATATATATATATATATATATATATATATATATATATATATATATATATATATATATATATATATATATATATCAGGCTTGGGTTCAAGTACAAGTACTTGTCACTTGTACTTAAAATGACCACATTTTTGGATACTTGTGCTTGTACTTGTACTTGCAGTTTCTAAAACCAGTGTACTTGTATTTGTACTTGGTACTTGAGCCTTTTTTACTTGGTACTTGTGCTTGGTATTTGCTTTTGGCCTTTTTAACTTGCCAATATTTTTTATTTTCTTTTTATCATTTTCCTACGTATTGATATTATTAATTCATATATATATATATATATATATATATATATATATATAACTTAATATATATATATATATATATACTATATATATATATATATATATATATATATATATATATATATATATATATATTTTAAATAAATTTCAATTTTTGCCACTCAAGTTTGACACTATATAAAACATAAATTTAAAGCAACAATTATATATATATATATATATATATATATATATATATATAATATATATATATATATATATATATATATATATATATATATATATATATATATATATATATATATTACTTTATTTCTTTCTCTATATATATATATATATATATATATATATATATATATATATATATATAACTATATCTTTCCAACATATATATATATATATATATATATATATATATATTTTTATATATATATATATATATATATATATATATATATATATATATATATATATATATATATATATATATATATATATATATATATATATATATATATATATATATATATCATCATTATCATCATCATCAACCACCTTTTTTCCCCTAGACTGGGGGTAAGGTGCGTAACATACACCGAAAACAGAAAAGTAGGAGAAGAAAATGACACAAGTCGAAAAGAAAGACCAGCCTTACCTCCCCTTTTTACCTATTAGTGAGAACTCGCCGCAGTCAGAAAATCCATCCTAGAGCTTCACGGGACAGCGACGGACCTTCACTATGGCATCTCGTCAATGTGGGGTTCATCCCTTGGCCCAGGTGGGCCACAACCATACCCCATAAAACCCTGCCATTTACTCCTATTATGCACTTTTCTTCTCGCTCCTGCCAAACTAACATTTCACTTCTCCAGACATTCTTTTGCTGACTCGATCCACTTTTTCTTCGGTCTCCCAGCCAGTCGATTACCAACACACTATTCATCCGCTTAACCAACCGACTATCATCCATCCTTTCCACATGACAAAACCATCTAAACGTACTTTCATTTATTCTCTTATTTATCCCTTTTTTCACACCATACAACTCTGTAAAACGTTCATTCCTCATTTTATCAATTCTTCTCACACCTAACACGCCCCTAAGATTGTCCATCTGAACACATTGTACTTTAGATCTATACTTCTTATTCCAGACCATAGTCTCACTACTATACATTAACACAGGTAACAACATACCCTCATGCAAAACCCTAGCGCACTCGAGACTTAGTATCTTTACATCCACCAAGGATTTAATTGCACCAGCCACCTTCCTGCAATTCACAACTTTCCTACTACACTCGGCATCATCCGTTCCTTTTTCGTCCAGCACATATATCCTAAATATTTAAACTCAGTCACTTGTTCCAACTGCTCACCATCTAGCATAACTTCACACCGAGGACTGTCCTCACTCACAACCATAACCTTACTCTTATCTACGTTTACTTTCAAACCCATCCCTTTACACACCCTGCCAAATCTCTACCAATCCTCTCAAACTCTCTTCAGATTCACCGCACAAAACCATATTATATATATATATATATATATATATATATATATATATATAACAGATATATACCGGTATACATATATATATATATATATATAACTAAAGAACATATATATATATATATATATATATATATATTTAAAGACTATCTATATATATATATATATATATATATATATATATATATATATATATATATATATATATATATATATATATATATATATATATATATATATATATATATATATATATATAACTCTTATATATATATATATATATATATAGGCGAGATGGTGATTGGATTTGGAAGTTGTATAACAAAGCGTTTATGGAGGGGGTATAGTTCCGAGGGATTGGAGGAGAGCAATATAAGTACATTTAAATAAGGGTAAGGGGGATAAGGTAATTGTAAGTATTATAGGGTAATTAGTTTACTGAGTGTTGTAGGGAAGATGTATGCTGGTATTTTGGTCGAATGACTGAAGAACTGATTTGTGGAAGAACAAGGTGCGTTTAGAAGTGGTAGAGGATGTGTGGATCAAATCTGTACATTGAAACAAATGATGGGGATAATGAGGGAGGAGAAGGATAAATTGTATTTAAGATTTATGGATTTGCAACAGGCGGATAATAGGATTAATAGGGAAGCTCTATTGCAGGTGTTAGTGATGTGGTGTTGGTGGTAAGCTTCTGAATGGAATCAAAAGTATGTATGACAATAGTGAAGCGTGTGTAAGAATAAATAGAGTCGAAAGTGATTGGTTTAATATTAATAGCAGAGTGAGACAGGGATGTGCTATGTCTCCTTGGCGATCCAATCTGTATATGGATGAGGTTATGAAAGAATTAGAGGTAGGGGTGACAAGGGATAGTGTTAGAATGATGGAGAATGAAAGAGAGTAGAGGATTTGAAAGTAAACGTAGATAAGAGTAAGGTTATGGTTGTGAGTGAGAACAATCCTCGGTGTGAAGTCATGTTAGATGGTGAGCAGCTGGAAAAAGTGTCTGAATTTAAATATTTAGGATATATGTTGAATGAAAAGGGAGAGGATGATGCAGAGTGTAGTACGAAAATTGTGAATGGCACTAAGTTGGCTGGTGCAGTTAAATCGTTGGTGGATGTAAAGGGACTAAATCTTGAGTGCGCTAGGGTCTTCTTACATGAGGGTATGTTGTTACCCATGTTAATGTATAGTAGTGGGACTATGGTCTGTAATAAGAGGTATGGATCTAAATTACAATGTGTTCAGATGGACAATCTTAGTGGCGTGTTAGGTGCGAAAAGAAATGATAAAATGAGGAATGAACGTATTAGAGAGTTGTTTGGTGTGGAGGATGGGGTAAATGAGAGAATAAATGAAAGTATGTTGAGATGGTTTGGTCTTGTGGAAAGGATGGATGATAGTCGGTCGGTTAAGCGGATGTATAGTGCTGAGTGTGATGGGAATCTACCAGATGGGAGACCGAAGAAAAAGTGGATTGAATCAGAAAAGGAATGCCTGGAGGAGAGAAATGTGAGTTTGGCAGAGGCGAAAAGAAAGATTCATAACAGGGGTGAATGGCGGGGTTTGTGAGGAGGGGTGGTTGTAGCCCACCTGGGCCAAGGAATGAACCCCACATTGACGAGATATCATAGTTGAGGGTCCATTGCGGTCCCGTGAAGCTCTAGGGTTAATTTTTCTGACTGCAACAAGTTCTCACTAATTGGTATAAAGGGGGCGGTAAGGTTGGGCTTTCTTTTCTACTTGCTTCATATTCTTCTACTATTTTTCTGTTTCCTGTGCATGTTGCGCACCTTACCTCCAGTCTTGGGGAGAGAAGATGGGTGGCGATGATGATAATGATGATGATGATGTGTATATATATATATATATATATATATATATATATATATATATATATATATATATATATATACTATATATATATATATATATATATAACTATATATATATATACCTATATATATCTATATATATCATAAAGTACTTTGTACTTGTACTTGATGCCATGTACTTGTACTTGTACTTGAACAAATTCTAGAGTACTTGTACTTGAATAATTCTAGAAGTACTTGTACTTGTACTTGTACTTAAAATGTACTTGATAAAAAACATTCTAATATATATATATATATATATATATATATATATATATATATATATATATATATATATATATATATATATATATATAAATATTTATATATTATTTATATTTATATATATATATATATATATATATATATATCCACATAAAAATATATATATATATATATATATATATATACCGGATAACTATATATATATATATATATATATATATATATATATATATAACCTATTCATTTTGATTTCACAGTTTAATATATATATCAAGTTTTTCTTTTGAACCAAAGTGTAATTTAGTTACTGTTTCGAAAACGCTTTGAACGAAATCAAATGGAACGATTTCATGATTTTTATCGTTTGGAAAACTGAACGATTAATTTTGGAGTATTAGGGAAATTTTAGCTCCAAAATTTTGTCTGAATTGAGTTTAGAGAGATATAGTGGCAAATCATAGGAAATAATCGTTTTATTTCCTTTTCTAAATGACTGCTGTAAATATTATCTTTTTTCTTCTTTTTCTTCTTCTTCTTTTTATTTATGTTCATGGATTTGAGAAAAGTATGGATCTGATACATATATATTTGTAAATGTGCGCTCAATTTGGCAATAAAATGAGTTTTATATATATATATATATATATTAGAATCTATATATATATATATATATTAGAAATAATAACTCTTTTAATATATATATATAATATATATATATATATATATATATACTATATATATATATATATATATATATATATATATATTTATATATATATATAACATAATAATACTACTATAATAATATATGTATATATATATATATATATATATATATAACTAATATATAAATATATATATATATATATATATATATATATATATATATATATATTAGAAATGGACAGAATATTCATATTCGTATCGAGAATATTCGCATATTTTATTATTCGTATTTGTATTCGTAAAATTTTATCCGAATATAAAACGAATATTGTATATTATCGCAAAATTCATTTGCCGCGCGTTAATATTAGAGTAACCTCCAAGGATATTTATTATCACTAGTTAAATCCCTGTTTAGGCCCAGTTTGTTTTTAGTTTTAGTTAGTGTAGTGAAGGTTATTGGTGAAAATTCTGTTGCGAACTATTCAAACTATAATAATTATAATAATGGCAAATACATATAGTTTGGTCTGGGATTATTTCGATGTCATATCCAATGAAAAGGCTAAGTGCAAACTTTGTAGCATGAACTATTCTCGAAAAGGGGGAGATACATCAAGTCTCAAACTCTATCTAAAAATTAATTATATTGAAGAGTTAAACGAATGTTTGAAAAGAAGGATTAAAAAAAGAAAATCTCTTACGCCTCTTGTAAAAGCAAAGCCACTCTAGAAATGTGCTTCGAGTAAAACATGGAATGCCGACAATGTAAAAACTATAAGAGTAGATACCTAAATAGACGAGATGATTGTATTAGAGTGACTAGACGATCTTCCATTTTCACACATATAAAATGTTGGTGCATCTAATGTTTATGTTGAAGATAGAATAAGAAGAATGGGTTAAATAATATTCGTATTCGCGAATATAAAAAAAAAAATATTCGTATTCATATTCGCGAAAATAAAAAATTCATATCGTTCCACATCATACATATATATATATATATATATATATATATATATATATATATATATATATATATATATATATATATATATATATATATATATATATATATATATACATAACTGCGGGCTATACATATATATACATATAATATATATATATATATATATATATCATCACACACCTCTTCTCAAGACTGGGAAACAGAAAAGTAGTAGAAGAATATGACGCAAATCCTGTTAAGGATAGATAGATTCAAAAACATTAGGAAGAACAGAATATAAAACGATAGGACGATAGTTTAAGGGTTGAGTAGAGTTCCCTATTTTGGGCACAGGTAGAATGAACACATGTTTCCAGCAGGAATCGAAGGGAAGGCCAAAGTTGAAAGACAAAGACGGAATAGCTTAACAAGGTAAAGTGCAAACAAGGAAGCATAATTTACGGAATCACAAAGGGAATATATTCAGAACCTCACACCTTCTTATTGTTAAGCTCAGAGAGAACAAAAATAACATCTTTATAAAAATTAAAATATTAGATATAAATGAGTTCAATGGATGTGGAAAATGTGGAATAGCTCGGAAATCATCTAAGATTGAATTAAAGGCAGATGTTTGAGAGAAGAATACAACTTTAACAGATGGCATAAGAGCGGTTGCGCCGTCGGAAGCTGCACGGAGGAGGGAAAGAGGAAGAAGCAAAGTTAGAGTTAGATGAATAGAAACTAGAAAGATTATTGCATTTTTTAAGGAGAAAAGAGCTTTTAGTGCTATGAAGATTAGATTTGGCACGATTCTGGGATGAAATATAAGTTGCCCTATTTTCTGGAGTTCGAAGTCGGTGGTAATTCTTAATGGAAGCGTCTGTGTGGCGAATAGAGCGAGAACAAACAGACTTATTTCAATGTTTGTTACGTTTTGTTAAAGGAAATGAATATGGAAAGTACGGCTCAGAGCCAGAATAATTTATGTTATGTGCTTTTGCACTACGAGAAACCCTCCTACCAAAGCAGTAGTCATTACACGGTCAAAGAAGTGCGACCACAAGTCTGACCAATTCGCGGCACCGAAGTGTTAAAAATATTTCCTCGATGTGTAAAGTGTTTTTTTTCTGCAGAAGATTTGATGAGATAGAGCAGAATACAGAGGTAAGGTGTAAGCCAGAGGAGGAAAGAGTTCAACAGAATAAAGAAAAGGATTAGAAGTTAGGGAAAGATCTAGAATATTGTGTTCATCTCCAAGATGATCAGGGGTACGAGTATGGAACAGCACCAACTGCTTGAGATCATTCTACATAAAAATAAAAAGTAGTAGTCGAGATCACTAACTATATCTAAAGAATTAGGGGAAGCCACTGGCGGTGAAGAAGGTTCAAATCACAAAGAATGATGGTTTCAGAGAAAAAGAAGAAAAAATGAGTTCTAATTTGGAGTTAAAGTGGTCGAGGAATTTAACATATTCAGTTGAGATATATATATATATATATATATATATATATATTATAAATATATTACTATATATATATATTATATTATATATATTATATAAATATATATATATATATATATATATATATATATATATATATATATATATTATATATATATATATATTATATATATATTATATATAATATATTTTATTATATATATTAATATATATATATTATAATTATATATATATATATATTATATAATATATATTATATATATATATATATATATATTATATAGTATATTTATATATATATATATGTATTCCTAATACCTATCCTTATATATAATCTACATAAACATTGATTATTTTAATTATAATCCTAATAAAATATATATTATTTATATATACTATTATAATATATATATATATATATATATATATATATATATATATATAGTATATATATATATATATATATAATATATATATATATATATAATATATAATTATATATATATATGAATATATATATATATATATATATATATATATATATATATATATATTATATATATATATATGATATATATATATATATATTAATATATAGTTAATTATATATATTATATATATATATATATATATATATATATATCTTATATATATATATCATATATATATATAGTTAGTAATTTTCCGAAAGTAGTAGGAAGGGGATTCCGTTCGAAAATGGCACCGGGACCTTTTTTTGACTTATTCTGACCGCGACCTTTTGGGGCTTGACGCTTTTTGGGCGAAGACCCAATTTTCTTAACCTAACTTTTTTTTGGGCGTCGATCTTTTTTGAGATACCCGAAATTTTTTTGAGAACCCAAATTTTTGAGAACCCAAATTTTTTGAAGACCAATTTTTATGAGAACCATGGAATTTTTTTGGAGAACCGGATTTTTGAAGAACCACAAATTTTTGAGAACCTAATTTTTTTGAGAAACCTAATTTTTTTTGAGAACCTAATTTTTTGAGAACCCTAATTTTTTCGAACAACCCTTTGTCTTCTGGGTCATTTTTGGCCCCGGTTATTTTTTGGCCCTAATTGTTTTGGCAACGCCAATTGTTTTTCGCAAGCGACAGCCTGATTTTATGGCAAGCACCTTCGAAAGAAGGGTTTGCGCCAAACGGTTGCGTAAGCAACCGTTGTACGTTTTGGCCCCTAATTGTTACGCGCCCGCTAATTTTTTCGACATGGGTTCATTTTTTGCCGCACGTGAATATTTTGATCTTCTATTTAGGGGATTAGCCTTTTTTTGATGTCTTAACCTTGTTTGACATGATATTTAGGCCTTGATACGTCTTGCGATACTGACGATGGGTGATTTTTTAGCGCCATCGTTATGTTTTTGGTCTCTCCGTGGTCAATTATTTGGCCCAAGGGTCTGGTACAATGTTTGGCTACCACTTTGAGCGTGGGGACCTCTCTACATGAGAAGGGTGCTTACATCGTTTTTGCGCCAGCGCGCCGGGTAATTCTGTTGGAGAAATAAAGCCACGAACCGCTTTGGTTTGCCATGGTGTCATTTTTGCCGCACTGGTAGTTTGTTTCAACGCAAGCCTTTGTATTCCAGAGTGTAGGTCAAATTTTGGACGCCCGTGGTTAAATTTTTTGATCCTCTTTAGGGGCTGTAGCCTAGTTAGTTTTGGTGTCTTATGACCAAATTGTTTGAAACCATCGATATTTTCCGCCTTAAGCTTACGCGTAATACGCATGGGTCATTTTTGGCCCACGTTAATTTTTTGGGGCTTTCCAACTTAGGGGCTTAGCCTTTTTTGATGTCTTAACCCTTAGTATTGACCATGATTGTTCAGGGCCGTTCGCTCGCCTGTCATAATACCATGGGTCAATTTAGTGTGGACCACGCTAACTTAGATTCGTGTTTGATGTTCAATCACCGTAAGAAGTATCTAGTGATGTTCTAATTAGTGATTGTCTATGAGTATTAGTATGTAGTGCGGTGAGTGGCCATGTGAGTGCCATTGTAGTCGCAAGTGGAGGTGCACACACGAGTGTCTAGAGTGCAAGAGGTGAGGTACGGGCCATATGAAGTGGCGTAAGTGGAGTGCCAATAAGTGCCAAGTGAGTTGAGCACAGTAGTGCACTGAGTGCATCGACTTTGAGTTATTTCACAAGCTTCTTTCTAGCGTCCCTGAGCCGCCGATAGCCTAATATGGGTGTCTACCCTAGTTATAAGGTTATGGAAGGAACGAATGGTGTACAATTGACAATCTGCTACGAATGCTTCCTAACTAACGATTAGTATTTTTGCTTAATGCCGACTCTATAGCCTTATATATATATATTATATATATTATATATATATATATTTATATAAGTATAGTATATATAGATATATACTATAGATAATATTACTATATATATATACTAGCGGTTAGATTATGGTGATATTATATCAGCTTTCAGCTAGTGAAGTCGATCGGTTGTCATACGATGCATAGCAATGACTGTTATGTAAAGTTCATTGTGTACGACTTGCCATAGGCACTTACATTAGCCATAGCCACTTACATTAAACCATATTACACTTACATTCACAACCACACACACACAGAGATACACTTACACTTACACTCACTATCAGATCGGATAGTTTCTGATAGCCTCGAACTTTAATGCCATCTCCGAGACTAGTTGTATGCCTCGAATCTTTGATGGACGGTTCAACTTGATGCCTCAGCATAAATGCCTCAACTTTGATGCCTAAACTTTGAAGGTTCATCTTTGATGAATTCATCTTTGTGAAGTCATCTTGTACGCGTCTATATTGATGATTCTATCTTTGATGAAATATCTTTGATGGCTCATCTCTACACCTATCATTAAAGAACGAGAGATTCTAATGCATGTAATGCTTCCTAGTTCACTAAGCCTACCCCTGAGACGCGGCGCCGCAATGTGGCCGTCTGCAGCTTGAAGATCCACGAACCCGCAACCGAAGGTGCGACCGTCGGCGTTCCCAAGTCCGCCGCGATAGCGCGCGAGGCGCAATAATTTTCTCCAGGTACCCGCCGCCGCGAGCGCGCCGCAGGCGCAATAATTTTCGCGTATTCGCCGGCCGCGACGGTTGCGTCGCAGACGCAATATTCCTGCGGGAATGAAAAATATATATACAGTAATTAAGTCATTCATTTTATTTCATACTTAAACATCTCAAAAAAATCTCTTTTCAAATATACTATGAGTCATTCATGTTTTATTTCATACTTAAACATTTTATTAAAACATTTTCGCGAAATAAAACTGTAACTCATTTACAGCCTATATTTAACACATATATTTAATTAACATTATTTTTACTTAATACTTTTTACTTATAATTTTAATTTATAACATTTTTTAAAAATTGTATGTAGAAGAAAAAGCCAGAGTGTCTGATATAAAATCATTTTTTTTACTACAATTGTACGAAACTTGTTAACTAAAAAACGACTTAACAATACAGATTAGCTAAAGAGGTAAATAAGTAACTCAATAGAATGGTGTTAGCTACACCTAGGGGGGGGATTGGTATGCTTTTGTTTGTACCTGTTGTTACTGCTTTAACTCAGTTTGAGCTTTTAGTGAACGTAGTGTGTAGTAGACTTCTCTGGCTTTACTGCAGAGTCTGAAGATACTTTCTCGCTGTTTGAAGGAGCTTGTGAGATGGTGTTGCGGTGAGGTTGGATGTGTGAGAGAGAGTGTGAGGTGTGAGCATTGAGAAGGATGTCTTTATTATCTGCTTTAAGCATGGCATGATTTCGGTACGATGGCTGTTCGTATGCTTTTTAATTTCTGCTTTACTGCTCTTACTTTCTGCTTTACTGCTTTACTTTTCTGCTTTACTGTTTTAAGAGAACATTTCTGCTTTAGGCAGGTTAGATAAATGTAGAGCATCACATGTTTTTAATCTGTAGTGTTTAACTCATATATTTTTAACATTACATATCGCTTACAAAGCAAGTCATCAGTAAATCAAATTAGAGATGTGTTATTCCTAGACACTGGGGTTAGTTATGCGTTTTTTTGTTTTTTACTGTTTTACTGCGTTTAACTATCTGCTTGTACTGCTTTTAAACTCTGTTTGTACTGCTTTTAACTAATCTGCTTTACTGCCTTTACTTCCTGCTTTAACTGCTTTAACATATCTGGCTTTACTGCTTTAACTTTCTTGTTTACTGCTTTTACTCATATATTTATTAAACTTATTTTTTCTTTTATTTTGGTTTTAAATACTTTTTTTTTTAGTTCTTTTTATTTTTTTATTTTGATTTTATTATTTTTAGCTTTTTATTATTATTTTATTCTTGTTTTAATACTTTTTAATTTTAATTCTTTTTATTCTTTTTTTATTTTATTTTTATTATTTTTACTTTTTATTATTTATTTTGTTTTTAAATACTTTTTATTTTTTATTCTTTTTATTTTTTTATTTATTTTTATTATTTTACTTTTATTATTATTGTATTTTGTTTACATACCATGTTGTGGGTTTATTTAAGTACTCTTATCGTTTCTTTTATTGTTATTTTATTATTTTACTTTTTTAATTATTATTTTTATATTTTTATTATTTTTATTATATACTTAGTGTTATATTTACTTCAATGCCTATCTGTTATTATTATTTAGACACACACACATACACACACACACTTACACTTATACGCACACATTCACTATGAACCTTATACACACATTCATATGCATTACAATTTACCGCATGACACACTTACATTTACCACTTATATACACACACAGAATAGAATTTATTACACAGATTTACTTGCTCAACGATTTAACTTACACTCAACACAGATTTTACTTACACACACACACACATCCAAACACAGCAGATTTACTTACACACAAGATTTTACTTACACTCACACAAGATTTACTTACACTCACACTCATACAGATTTACTTATACACACATACAGATTTACTTACACCACAGATTTACTTACAAGCCACAATGCAGATTTAGCTTACGTCTTAACCCAGATTTAACCTTACAACAACGACACAGTCGACGGGGCTGAGCACAATGGCATAGCGGCGCAACGGTAGTTCAGCGCAATGAAGGCGGTTGTACTCACACCTTCACGGATGTTACACTTAATCGCAGACAACAGGGCACACCGCCACGAACGTGCAACGGCTTACAGCACTCCATCCACACGGCTTACATAGAACGGACCAGAAATCAACAGGAATATTTTCATTCAGCGCCTACAGTTATAACGTCTTTAATTTATTAAAAATTTTATGTTTAATTAACTTTAGCATAAACTTACTCATTCAAATATAACTAAATTATTTCAAAGTTTCGCTGTCTTAAAACTTCTATAATAAGTCAATCATTATCTTTGAACAAGAAATTTATTATTAACTGTTAATGCTTTTTGTTTATGAAATTTTATAACAACAAAGTTTAAAAATAATTTTTAGTAAAATTTTATAATTTTTTATTAAAAACATATATTTTATACGTACCTATAAAGCAATAAATTCAGGAAGAATGTCAGTAAGTAGTGGTCCTCGTAGAGCGAGACGCTCCTTTTCTAACATACGCCGAAAGATGGTTGCTATGCGAGCAGCAATTTGCCTTGCTCGTTCAGAAATTTTTTCAAGAAGTCAGCATCTTTATAGTCGATGTATTTAATACCGAGCTACTTAAATCGGGCAATATTTCGTTCTGACGTTTTTCCGACATCGAGTGGAGGTTAGTCTTGCTTGCCGCTGGTGCGTTGGATCACTAGGGCGACAAATCGTGCATTTTTATAACATATGTAATTATCCGGAGAAATATTCGAATCGCTACTATGTAAGGTTTACGTATATGGTTTATGTTTTAAAAAAGATAAGGGCAGAGTATAGCATTACTCGAACTCGCAATTACTAAGTGTTTGAGTATCATTGTGATAAGATAAGGTTTTGTATACCTAAGCGCATGTCGGAGGAGTAGAGAGTGTGGTTAAATGAATGATTTTATAGCAAGTTCTGTATGTTAATATGATTTGGATTTTCTTTATTATATTGATGTTAATTGGATACCGTTGAAATAATATCCCCAACAGAGAGAAGAGAAGAGTCACGATAGGATATACAAACGTTTACTACACGCGACTGCGCGCGACGCGTGGGTTACGTAAGCCAGGAGGAAGAAGCTGGGACGCTCGATCGTTCGTCTGGTAAAAATATGGAGGTTGCGATAGACTGTGAAGTAGTCGTGTGTACATGCCCTAAAATGTCTGAGATGGAATGGATCCTCTTAGTTTTGGGCTAGATTATTCTCTCGGGGCCATGAATGTCATATTAGGCGCATAATTACCAGGAGGTTCAAAAATTAATCAGTTTCGTAAACGAATAAGGACTATTTTCTGTAATAATGTTGGCAGATTGGCATGGAACTGGAAGAGACTGGTGACAGCAGGTGAGATTATGTGTGACTCGCAGTTAAGAGTTTCTAAGACGAGTAGAGATCGTAGAGGGCGCGATGATAAAAGACGCCTTCTTGATTCTTAGCCATTATCTTGATTAATCGACATAGGAGTACAATGGTCTCCAGTAATATCTGCGTGTCAGTAAAGAGAAGAAATGTGGAGAGATTAATAAAGGTATGCTCTAGATACCAGGTGCAAAAGGTAATTCAGTAATAGTACAAAGAATTCGAGAATATCTTGTTATTATTTTATAAATATATTTCAAACTCTGAAACATGCTGGAGTGGTAAGATCCTTTAAGCAGTAAGAAGGAAATGTTTTACTTTCTTGTGAGTGGACGGAGTAATCTTATCTCTATAGTGACCTCGTATGTGATTGGTCGAGATTATTTTATCGCTTTTTGGTTTTAAGGTAAGTAAAAACATGTTTTTTCATATCCTGAGCCCTACCTCTGATTGGATGAAATTTATATTTGAGATTATTATCTTTTAGACCCAACTCATTTTAAAATCTAACTCGTTTTGGGCTCTTATGGTGCAGCAAGTTTTCTGTTTGTAGGTAATAAAAGTGCTCTTTTGTCACTAAGTGTATAGCAATCATAAGTTTCAGCCTTGACATGTATAACATCAATCAAGAACATTGTTCCAAGTTGGGAAAGTCAATGGAGATCCCAGGAAGTAGGAGTTTCATTCTTTATAATTAAAAGAAAATCCTGTTCATGAAGTTGTTGCGTAATGCTACCCAATCACCATGTTATAGTACAAGCGTATTTTCATGAGTCCAGATGATTACTTTGTATATGTAATCACACTGCAGAGTGTGCCTTACAGAATACTTTAAACCAAGTTCAGCTTTAAAGTGTACGAAACAGTTTATTACTGTGCGAAGAAAACGCAGGCGTAAGCAAACTTACTCTAGCATTTTAAAAACATCAAATAATCAGCTTGGAAGTTAGATTATGGGTGAGAATAAATGAACAACAGTAATTTGATACTACATCATTTGGATTCTAACATTTCAGGCCTGCGCAGACTGAAATATAGTAGATGGTACGTAAGGATGTTAATACAGCTGAAGAAGACATATGTGTTATCTAATTACGTAACGTAATTCATTACATGATTATACCAAAGAATACTATAGCATTTAAGAAACCTGATCGATGAATCCTAACGGGCATCCATCGATCGTTAATAAGTTTCTATAGCGTACAAAAATTCCTTTATCTACTTAAAACAATGGCAGAATGTATTTATGCAGGTGACCCAGATTGTATAAACTATGATATCTGAGCGGGAACTTTTTTTAGGTATTTGTTAACTGAAGGTATTACTGAAGCACGAAACTATATCATCGATAATGATATAGTTTCGTTGGAATACTTGGACAGATGCAATGAAATTTTAATATAATTTGCTTGAAAAACCCATGTAATGTAATGATACTAGTCTGTAATTATATTAATGTTAACCTTATATCATTAACCCAATTGTGACTATATTTAACACGTTTTGTATATATTTACATGTTATCTCTATATATTTATTAATATAGTATATATATATTATATAACTATTATATATATATATGATTATATATATATATATATATATATATATATAAGAATATAAATCTACTTTTAGATTTTATTAATTTCAACTAATGTAAATTTACTTTTATCTTATTTTTACTTTCTTTAATATAATATTTACAAATTGTTTAGAGCTTAAATAAAAGAAACTTGGGCTCAGGGAAATTAACAAACAAGATTAAAACCATGGAACTTAACAATAAAATGATTCTCGCCAAGATAAATCGAGGTCTATATAGAGATAAGGATTCTCGGTCCACTCAAAGCAAAGGTAAACATTTCGTTCTTTCCAGATAGAGGGATCTTAGCCATCAACATTTCTGTCCTGATATTAATATATTATAAAATATAACATTGATTCTCGATTCTTGTATATACTGAATTAACGTTTTTGCCTGGTATTAAGGCTTAAATCAGCCTTGTGATACAAAGGTTTATCCTAAATTTAGGCTAAATTTAGGCCTTTAAGTAGTTTATTGCACATTTTACAGAAAAAGGTCAGTTTGAATATATTTTGACCTGGAATTAGCTAAATTAGCCCGTCTACAAAAACGGTTATCCTAAATTGTAGGGCTAAAGTAGTTATTTTAAACCATTTTACAGAGAGAGGTCTTTCGTATCTGTAACGAGTGCGGTTGTTGTGTTTCTCGTGGTTGATTGTCAATGTACTAGATAATTTTAATAAAGAAAATCAATTATTTAAAAACTTTGAATATTTTTAGTTAACATCGAGCGAATAATAAATGTAAGTAAGTGAATAATTGTTATTTTTAATAAAAACTTTAGAATGATTTTTTTTTTTAATAAAATACATGTTATGTTAGCAGAGAAGAACTTATTTTGTTATTTTTTATACTTATTACATGGCTAAAGATGATGTAAAGCAGTAAGTAATAGAACAAAACGTGCATAGCTTGGTGTAGAGGGTGCTAGGGGCTGACTTTACTGATTTTCTGATTTATTGCTTAAGGTACGTAAAATATCAATGTTTTTAATAAATTTCATAAAATTTTAACAAAACATTTTTTTTTAAAACTTTTTAGTTATAAAATTTATAAACAAAGTATTAACGTTATAATAAATAAAGATCAAAGATAATGATTGATTATTATAGAAGTTTAAGAAACTTTGAAATAATTTTAGTATATTTGAATGAAGTAATATAAATGTACGTGTTAATTAAAACATAAAATGTTTTAATAAATTATACGTTATATGTGTAAGTGAAGTGTGCGTGGGTGTGGGTGTGTAAGTGAGTGTGCGTGGTGGGTGGGTGTGTAAGTGAGTGTGCGTGTGTGTGTGTGTGTAAGTCCTATCTGTAAGTAAATCTGTAAGTAAATCTGTGTGGTGTACAGTCATCTGTGTGTGTAAGTAAATCTGTATGTGTGTATAAGAAAATCTGTGTGTGCTTTACGTAAATCTGTGTGGAGTGGTAAGTTTAAATCTGTGTAGTGTAAGTAAATTGTGTGAGTGTGTGTGTGTAAGTAAATCTGTGTGTGAGTGTAAGAATATCTGTGTGTGTAAGTAAATCTGCGGTTGTAAGTAAATCTGTGTGTTGTGTATATAAGTGTAAATGTAAGTGTCTATGGTAAATGTAAGTGGCTAAGTGATGTGTGTATAAGTGTCATAGTGATGTGTGTATAAGTGTAAGTGTGTGTGTGTATTGTGTGTGTGTTCTTAAATAATTAATAACAAATGGCATGAAAGTAAATACACTAAAGTATAATATAAAAATAAATAAATAAAATAATAATAAAGTAAAATAATAAAAATAAAATAAAAGAATAAAAGAATAAAATAGAAAAGTATTAAAAAAAAATAGTATATAGTAAAACATTTAAATAGAAAATTAAAGGTTAAAGAATAAAAAGAATAAAAAAAAAAGTATTACAAATCAAAATAAACCAAAAGTAAAATAATAAAAATAATAAAAAGTGAATAAAAGAATAAAATATAAAGTATTGAACAAAATAAAAAGAACATAATGTTAATAAATATAATGAGTATAAAGCAGTAAAGCAGAAAGTTAAAGCAGTAAGCAGATAGTTAAAGCAGTAAAGCAGAGAGTTAAAAGCAGTAAAACATATGAGTAAAGAAGTAAAACAGAGAGTTAAAGCAGTTAAAACCAGATAGTTAAAGCAGTAAACAGTAAAACAAAATGCATACTAATCCCTAGGGTGTTAGGTTGTAACAGCCTCTATTGATTTACTGATTTACTGCTTAAGAGTATGTAATGTTAATAAATAAATATGTGAGTTAATGCAGTAAAACATGTGAGTTAAAACAGTAAAGCCGAGAAAGTTTAAACAGTAAAGCAGAAGTTAAAACAGTAAAGCAGAAAGTTAGCAGTAAAGGCAGAAAGTTAAAGCAGGTAAAAGCGGCAGAAAGTTGCAAAGCAGTAAAAGCAGAAAGTTAAAGGCAGTAAAGCAGAAAAGTTAAAGCAGTAAAGCAGAAGAGTTTTAAAGCAGTAAAACAAGAGTTAAAGCAGTAAAAGCATTAAAACAAACGCATACTAATCCCCCCTAGGTTTTAGGTAACATCCTCTATTGATTTACTGATTTACTGGCTTTAGGCTATGTAAAAACAATGTTTTTAGTAAGATTTCGTACAATTGTAGTAAAATAAATGATTTTATATCAGACACTCTGGCTTTTTTCTTCTACATACAATTTTTAAAAAATTTATAAATCTAAAAAGAAAGTATTTAAAAAGTATTTAGTAAAAATAATGTTAATTAATATATGTGTTAATAATAGGCCTGTAATGAGTTACAGTTTTATGTTCGCGAAATGTTTTAATAAAAATGTTTTAAGTATGAAATAAAAATGAATTGTGTAAGTAAATCTGTAAAGAAATTCTTTGGAAACTGTTTTAAGTATGAAATAAAAATAGAAATGAACTGCATATTATTGATATTTTTGTTTTCATTCGCGCAGGAAAGTATTTGCGTCTGCGGACGAGCGGGCGGCGATTACGCGAAATATTGCGCCTGCGGGGGCGCTCGCGGCGGGCGGGTACGGGGAAATATTGGACGCCGGTCTGTGTCTCCGGACGCGAACGGCGGCGGGTCGCAACCTGTCGGTGCGGGTTCGTGATCTTCAAGCGAGGGCGCATGCGGCGCCTGGTGATAGCTATGACTAGGGAAGGGCATTAATATTAACTCCTGTTACTTTTATGTGGGTAGAGATGAGCCACAAAGATGGATTTTCATCAACGATGAATCATCAGATATAGACCGTATAAAAGTCCTTCAATCAAAGAATGAGTCATCAAGATGAACCTTCAAAGTTGAGGCATCAAAGTTGAGGCATTAATGCTGAAGCAATCAAAGTTGAGGATCAAAGTTGAGGCACAAAGTTGAGGCATTAAAGTTGAGCCATTGAGATTCGAGTGTGTGAGTGTAAGGTACTGTATCTGTGTGATGGTTGTGAGTGTAAGTGTATATGTTTTAATGTAAGTGTCTATGGTTTAATGTAAGTGCCTATGGCAAGTGTAAGTGCTTATGAGTGTTAATAAGTGTCTAGTGTTTATAGTGTCATAGTGATATATATATATATATATATCTTAATATATATATATTATATATATAATATATATATTTAATGTATATATATATGTATATTATATATTATTAATATATATCTATATATATATATATATATATTAGTATATTTATATATATATATAAGTATATATATATATATATATTAGTATATATATATAATTATATAAGTTATAAGGCTATAAGTGGTAGAAAATAACTAACTCGTAGTAGGAAGCATTCTAGCAGATTGTAATGTGACACCATTCGGTTTTCCATCCATAACATTATAACTTTCGGGGTATGACACCCATATTAGGGGCTTATTCGGGGCTCAGGCGGAGGCTAAAGAAAAGGCTTGAAAAAGTGGACTTCACTTGGCACTATGTGGGCACTCACTTGCAGTATGTGGAACTCACATTTTGGCACTCAATTGGCATCTCCTTGGGCACTCATTGCGCTACGTTGCACTTCACTGCAACACATAGGCACTCGCAACGCTGGCACTCATCTGAATCTCATACGAACATAATAGAAATCACTAGATACTTCTTACGTGTGTTGGGACCATAAAGCCATCAGTTGCGTGGTCAAAATTGACGCCCTTATGTATTGACACAGGGAACAAGGCTGAAAGAAAATAAAAAAGAAAATAATAATGGTCATACAAGGTTAAGACATCAAACAAGGGCTAAGGCCGATAATGGAAGCCAAACAAATTACCGTGGGCCAATAAATGACCCGCAAATGGTATATGGTAAGTTTAAAGTCGAAATATATGGTCAAACAGGTAAAGACCCAAAAAATAGGGCTAAGACCCTAAAGAGAGCCAAAAATTACCGTGGCCAAAATTTTGAGAGAGTGTACCATGGAATACGCAAAGGGTTGGTGAAAATTACCGTGGCACAAAAATTACGCATGGAAGACCAGGGGTTGGTTGAAAATTAACCGGGGCAAAAATGACCATGGAAAGAACAAAAGGGGTAGCCAAAATTACGTGGCAAAATTGCACGGAGACCCAAAATTACCGTGGGCTAAAATGGCCCACGGTCGAAACAAGGTTCAAGGCCTAAATTCATGGGTCAAACAAGGTTAAGTCATCAAAAAAGGGCTACAGCCCCTAAATGAAGATCAAAAATTACCGTGTGGCAAAAATTGACCATGGTCGAAAAAATTAGGGGGGGGCGAGAATGGGGGCAATCGTCAACGTTGGTTACGCAACCGATTTGGCGCCCCTTCTTCGATGGGTTGCTCCAAATCAGGGTTGCGAAAAAATTGGGGTTGCCAAAAAAATTGGGGCCAAAAAATACGTGGGCCATAAATGACCCATGGGAAGACCATAGGGTTTGGTCGAACAATTACGGTTGCTCTCCAAAAAAATTAGGGTTCTTTTCAAGAAAATTAGAGGTTCTCAAAAGAATTAAGGGTTCTCAAAACTATTGGGTTCTCAAAAAGTCCGGGGTTTCTCAAAAAATGTTGGTTCGTCAAAAAGAATTGGGACTTCTCAAAAAATTTGGTTCTCAAAAAATTTGGGTACATCCCCCAAAATTTGGGTTTTTCAAAAAAAGTCAAGGCAAAAAGGCCAAAAAAATTGGCTTGCCCAAAAAGGTCAGGCCACAAGAAGGAGTGAGGTCGAAGGTCGCAGGAAAAATGGTCAAAAAAGGTCGCGGTCATTTTCGTAACGGAATCACTTTGCCTTATTATTAGATTATTATGATATAGTATTATAATATAATATATATATATTATAGCATATATATATATATATTATACTATATATAATATAATTATCTTAATATATATTATATATATATATATCATAAATATATATAATATATTATATATATTATTAATATATTATATATATATATTGTATTATATTTATATATATGTATTATACATAATATATCTGATATTATACATAATATTAGTATAGATATATATAATATTAGAATTATTATAATTATATATATTATATACTAATATATAGTATAAATATATACATATATATATATATATCTATATATATTATATATATATATATATATTATATATATATATATATATTATATATATTACTAAATGTATTACCTATTATATAATATATATATACTAGTTATGATGGCACGTCATAGTATTAATTAAGGTTTGAAAAATGCATATTGTTACATAAAATATATATAAGATTAGTTTATTTTCTACCATTAAAATATATAAAGGTTTGCCAATAACTTTATTAACTTTAAAAGTATGTAAGTCATGCTTTTGAATATAGCATGAAGATAAGTCTGTTAAGGCCAAAATCATTTCTTAGAATGTGTTTCTTGCTGTCAATTTTTGGTCAATTAAATTTGTAATAGAGTTAGTTCACTTCTTATTATTTATTGAAGAATATGAATTTGAAAAGAAATTTAAATCATTATTTGATCAATAAATAATTTTTCCACCCTATTTAAATTTTGAAATTAAATTGAAAAAAAATGTATATATAATATATATAGTATAACTGGCTCTAGGATAATATAATATAGTATATAATATATATTATATATATATATATATATATATAGTATATATATATAAGTATCATTATATATTATATAATATATATCATATATCAGAGGCGTACTCCTACTCTCGTGCTACTCGTGCTCAGACGAGTTGACATTATAGAAACAGAACGATTTTCTTCAAATTTCGTAAAGTTATGATAAAATTCTTTTATTTTTTTTGCGAAAATTAGTCATATGTTGCAAGAATACATTCATATACAAAATTATACCCTTCTTTAATTTTAACAAAATTATAATAAAATCGTAATTTAAAAATATTAATTTTTTTAATAATTATAAAATGGGTAACGGGTCGTAGACTCGCCGAAAAGGCGGAGTGAAAATTTGCAGACGGTGTACAATAAAGAATATTCGTAAATTTAATTTCTTTTTAGCAAGTTGTTTTTTTCCTACCTGGAATCTAATGATCAACGTAGTTTTATTTGAGAAAACATTAAAATAACGCAATTTACTTGCATTCTTAATGGCAATTTGGATAAAGAATAATTTAATGATACATGTAAATTCCAATATCTGAATTTGGAAAAGAAAAACATATAAAAGTCCCGCATACAAAAACAATTATAACGCTAAAGCAAAACTCGGTAAAATGTAGGATACTCAAATATCTCATAATATATTTTTGTTAATTATTAATATATTATACTATATATGATAGTTAGAATAGTATGTATTATATATATATATTATAATATATATTATATGATTATATGACTATATATATTAATATATATATATATCATTATATTATATTATATTATTATAGTCTATATATATACTATATATTCTGATAGTATATATATTTATAGTATATAAATATATATAGTTCGTATATGCATATATTATTATATCGAGTTTATAATAAGTTTTAAATAAAGGTCTGATATGATATAATATATGTATATAGGTACATATACTATATAGCTATAATATTAGTATATATACCATATATATATATAGTATTATACATTATATATATATTATATTATTACGTTATAGAGAGGAGAGGAGTGTAGAAGAGGAGAAGTAAGGCAGAGGAGAAAGAGGAAGATGAGGAGGAGAGAGATGAAGGAGAGAGAGAGAGGAGCGCGAGTAGTAAAAAGTTGCTGTGGAAGTCTTACGCTGATATATATATATATATATTAATATTAAGTAGATATATATATATATATATATATATATAATATTATAGTATATATATATAATATGGGTAGTAGTGATAGGGTGGTATGGTATATATGAATTGAGTATCATGAGTATAATACTATAGTAATATATATAATAGTAGTGCGGAGTATTAGGTACTTAGTAGAGGACAGAGAAGCGCACGTCACAGCGATGAAACTACGGTCCGGCAATTGTGGGTGGGCGGCTTCAAATGGGTGTGTATGGGCGGGTCGGGTAC
>JABUQX010038730.1:0-22500 GCA_015478945.1 Trachelipus rathkii
AGAGTAACTGTGAAGAGGAAAAAAGTCTCGCCATCTGAACAGAACTCCAGTTTCTTTGAGGTCCGCCCTTAAGCAACGTTGTGATGGAGGTTTCAAGACCATTTTTTTGTTTATGTAAGGCCAAGGATGTTTATATTGTCACAGGAGAGACGAGGAACCTGTCGAAAGAGATAGGAAAGTTAGAAGTGTCTTAGAAGAGGGAGATTTGAAGAAGTTGAGTTTTTAAAGAATTGAATTCCATCAAGGTTCAGACGACCCCACCGCGAAATTCTATCCAATAAGCGAGAATAGAATCGGAACGATTAAGACGACGAGAGGCAATCTAGAAGTAAAAGAGGGAGCAGAATTGGAAATGAGTTGAAGAATGAAGGGTCGAGTCATCGCCATATGAATGAATTAAGTTAAGATGTGCCAGGATGAGAAGAAGTCATTAATGAAAGTAGTGAAATTAAGTAGGAGATAGAACAGAACCCTGAGGAACACCACATTGACAGAAAAATGGAAGAAGAAGTCGCCCCACTCAACAACAGCCGATATTGAGCGATTGAAAGAAAAACTAGACATAAGTAGCAAAGAGAAGGAGAAACCCAAGGGATGGGACTTCGAGAGCAGTGACGCGTGCCATACCCGGTCACATGCTTTGGATATGTCATGCGCCACCGCGCAAGTCTCCCGTAGTAGTTCCTAAGGGGCGGAAAACCATAAATCGGTTAAATAAGAAAGTATATCACCAGTAAACCTCGGAACACCATAAGCCGTACTGGCGATCGGGAAAGAAGGGAATGAGATTCCAGATGGTCTAAAGAAGTGAGAGTTAAGAAGGGTTCAAAGATTTAGATAGAACACAGGTGAGAACTATAGGGCGACTAGTTAGAAGGATCAGAGTCGGATCGGCTGGTTTCGGAACAGGTTGGACATTGTGCGTGCTTCCAACACAGAGGGAAAGTGTTAGTATTGAGACCAGAGAATATAGTTGAACGAGGGGAGGTCCCAGCACGGAAGCAACACTCCCTCAAAAAACTCGGGGAAGAATGCCATCCGGGCCAAACCGCCTTCCTAACGTTCATAGATCTTCAGGAGCCCAATGCACCCGATCAAATGTAATCACAGGCAAAGACATAGGACACCTGAGAGGAGAAGGTGGAGGAGAGGAATGCCAGAAATCGTCAGGGGTTGAGTTAGAGGAAAATAGGAGGCCGAAGAGATTGGCCTTTTACAGTTGGAGAGTTAGCATATGTATATAATTATATATTATATATATATATATATATATAATATATATAATATATTATTATATATATAATTAATATATATATATAATATATATATAATATATATATATTAAAAAAATTAACGGGATCCATTCTCAATTTAGGCTTGTCATTATCGGCCATACTCCTTACAAAATAATAAGTGGGTGTGGCCTAATAAATGTACGTACTGAAATCTGCTATTAAAATATCACTAGCTATTAAAATAATATACTCTTGTACTTATATGTATATAATTTATGAAATGATACGATATTATTAGTACCGTTAGCATAAAAGTTAACTAAAATATTAAAAATCTTTTGGCAAATCATTTCCGCCACGTGCTTTATATAAAGATTTGTTTGTAAACAAAATATTCCTCCGCGCCCGCCTGTTTGCTAATTCCCGAATTCGAAGATGTAAGAACGGGCGCCTGTCTGTGACGTTTACATGACGTAGAAGTGCCGCAACGGCTCCTAGAAACGATGCATGGCGCCTGAGTGCCCGTCGGGCTGCAGTCGGGCTTCTGGAAACGCAGCTTATGAAACATTAGAAAAATATGGCCATGTTGCCAGAATTCTTTCTACTGGCAAAGTAGCCAAAAAAATATTTAAAATACCAAAAATAATAATTTTTTTCATAGAATAAACAATCTTCAACACTCTCCCGTATTGTTTATTCTGCAACGTTGGGTTAGTCCATTCCAATTTTTCGTTCAGCATCATTAATCTTGGTTGATGTAGAAGCTTTGTGAGTCCATAAGTTGATTCTCACTGCTAATCTTGAGTACTTCTATTTCATCTTTTGAACTTTTCTCTAATGAAGAAATGGCGTACTTTTATATGCTTGGTCCTTTTTGTGAAATTCTGGATTCTTACTGAGTTTGATAGCTGCTTCATTGTCAATCCAAAGAGTAGGTTTTTTGAAGACTTCTGTAATTTCTTCAATAGTTGATGAAGCCACACAATTTCTTTTGTTGCTTCACTTGCTGCCATAATTTCAGCTTTTGTTGTTGAAATAGCAACTGAACTCTGCTTTTGACTACTCCATGAAATTGCTCCTCCAGAATATAAACAAACAATTCCAGTTGTTGAATGCCCTGTTCTTAAGTCCCCAGCATGATCTGCATCACTGTACCCTTCCAGATGATCTTGTTCAGAATCACATTTACAAATAATACCCTTCTCTTGTGTACCCTTCAAGTATCTGAACACTCTTTTAACTTTTGTAACATCTTCTATTGATGGATTTCTACACTTCTGGCAAGATAATTAACAGCAATTGCATATCTGGTCTGTTCTGTTGCAAGATATAGAAGTAGCTCCATTGCTGATCTTAAGGGAACTCTCCCTGGCTTTCAATGTCATGTGTAACAAACTTTAAATGGGTGTTGACACTGCATTGCAATTTTTCCCATACCAAATTCATTTAGTATTCTTTTAGTTACAGCATGACCTGACTAATTTTCTTGAACTCAATCATTTCTTGATTCAAATTTCAATTACTAAAAAATATGTTGCAGTTATATTATTATTTTTAATTCCTTTTTTAATTCTTCTAAAAATTTCTGCAATTCTGCTTGACTTGTTCATGCAACTAGTCCATCAATTTTTTATATGCATGTATGATTTTTGTCCATTCTGATTCTTATGTAAAGACAAGGATCAGCTGTACTTTTACCAAAAATAAGTTTTTGAAAGAAAGTTTCCATAAGTCTTTCATTCCAGCATCTTAGTGCTTGCTTAAGCCCATACAAACTGCGTTTTAAATTTGCATACTTGTCGTGTCACATCTTTCAACAACCTTTGGGTTTTTCATATGATATTCTTCTGATAAATTTCCATAAAGGAATGCTGTTGAAACATCAAATTGTATAAAGGACATATTTTCTTTAGTTGCTACACTAATTAAAGTCCTTACAGTACTTTTATTTGCTACTGAACTGAATGTTTGCTCATAGTCAATTCCTTTATGCTGACTATACTCTTTTGCAACTAATCTTGCTTTATATTTGTCAACTGTACCATCTGGATTCATTTTAATTTTATAAATCCATTTGTTTTCAATTGGTTTTCTTCCTGGTGGTAATTCAACTAGTTCCCAGGTTTGATTTTCTTTCAATGATTTCATTTCATTTTTCATTGAATTAACCCACTTTTTCTTATGCTTACTCTGCATAGCTTCTTTATAATTTTCAGGTTTCTTCCATACTTTCTAATAATAGATAATTACTGTAGTCACAAACCTTGATGGCTTTTTAATTACTTGATCTGTCTCTTAATTGTTTTGGCTTACTATTCTATCTTGTTCTTCTATTTCCGAATCAGATCTATTTCTGTATCAGATTCTGTTTCTGTATCAGATTCTGGTTTCTATATCAGATTCTGTTTCCTGATGTGAAATGAGTTTAACCTAATATGAGATTATTTCTTTATTACTTTCTTTCATAATTATTTGATTCTTTCTTTTATTCTTTCTGATTCTATCTCATCTGATATTGAAGTTGAATAGTTCTTCTCTTTCATAATACTACAACTGCGCATCTAAACCAAAAATTATTTGCTTGATCTTATATTCTGTAGCTTTCATCTCCATCATAGCCAATTAACACACCTGATTTTGCTTTTGGGTCTAACTTTCTTCTTTTCTGATCTGGAATCCACCAACTGCTGTTCCGATTACACGTAGATGATTGATTCTGGGCTTTCTATCATACCAGATTTCAAAA
Organism: Trachelipus rathkii; assembly: GCA_015478945.1. Classification (NCBI taxonomy): domain Eukaryota; kingdom Metazoa; phylum Arthropoda; class Malacostraca; order Isopoda; family Trachelipodidae; genus Trachelipus; species Trachelipus rathkii. The sequence continues at coordinate 3,982 of JABUQX010038730.1, forward strand.
GGTGTTTTCCCATCAACTGTGGATTTTTTCCAGTCTATTTAATTCACGGCCTGCGAACCAAAATGTTTCCTGGGGGTTTTAATAGTGTTGTTAATGGAAATTTGTCTCCTAAATCCAAAATCAAGCATTCATATTGCTCAATCCAGGTCTAGTTTTTAAGATACAGACCGAGCTCCCTAGATGGCATAGAGAGCTCAGTCTCTAGCTGACAGCCAGGCGCGAGTGGTTGTGTGTTGCTTGCTCACTCTCAACTAAGTTTTCTTACTTTAATCCATGACTGTTCTCATCTAGGAACAGTGTTTAAAGTGTATTTCTAAAGCTTTATTTATCTTTGTGAATTTTTTTGCAGGCAGATACATTGGCAAAACTCCTAATATTTCATAAAAATGAATAGAAAGTGTAAAAACAGTCCTGATGGATTTTGTTATGTGTGTGACAAAGTAACTTTTAGTGACCAGCAATGCACTATAACGCCGTTAAAGTTCCTTTACAATGCATATTTTTGAATAAAGCTAGGAGATCAAGACAAAACCTTTGCCTCCACATATGTGCTGCAAAGCATGTATCATAGCCTTTAGGCGCTGGAGTGAGGGCAAAATGAACTGTTTGTCATTTGGTGTACCTATGGTGTGGAGAGAAGGCAAGGACCAAATTACAGACTGCTATTTTGCATGACAATCTCAAAGGTGAGATAATTACTTTATGAATACTAGTCCCTGACAATCTAGAAAGGTTTATAAAAATCTTTTGGTAGCCTATTGAAATTGGTAATTGTGTATAAACAAATAGTAATATTTATTCTGGTAGTTGAAAATTGTGGTTAAAATTGTGTATATTATATATATATATATATATATATATAATATATATATATATATAATATATAATATAATATAATATATAATATATATATATATATATATGATATATATATATATTATAATATATTATATATAATACACGGTAATATAATACATATAGGTATTTTTCCTGCGTATGAAAATGGTGTAATAAAAGTGTGGAAACGAGGTACGAGTGAATTAATATTATGTACATTAAGTAGGCGCGAAAATCCTTTTTTCAGAATCCAATAAGAAGAACAAGCAGCACTGTATTCTAACCTGATGTTCTTCTGCCATTAAAACACAACCACATGGTCCAGGAGTTTTCCAGTTCCTATTCTTTTTAATTACATCTTCAAGACAATATAGAAGATATAGAAGTGGATGACACTGAAACTTCAGTGACATATCCATACCAGCCTACGTCTACAAACACTTCGCCAAGACCACTCACTCAAAAGTAAATTTAAATACTTGACTAGAAATCTTGGTCTTTCTAAAGAGAAGGCAAACACAACTTCTTGCATCCTGTCTTAGTGAGAACAACCTCCTCTCTCATGAAACTAAAAAAAATTACTTTTTTTGTTTACAGAAAAAATTATGCTACTCGGCATAAATAGAGAAGAAGAGTTTCTAAAGTTCTTTGCAGTTGCTTCTTGCAGCTATTTGTTGTATTGCAATGATGTAAAAAGGTTTAATTGAGGCACTTGGCGTTCTTACCAACCAAGTGAATGGAGGCCTTCATTGATTCCTCTAGCAGAAGCTTGAAGGCGTACTTAAATATTGGCAATAAAATGGCATCCGTACCTATTTCCCATTCAGTTCAGTTAACAGAAAGCTACAAAAATATGGAAGTATTGATTAATACAATCAAGTACTCTAACCACAACTGGTTAATATGTGGTGATCTCAAGGTAAGATATATTTTCCAGTTTCTTCTTGTCATTATAAATCTTCATTTTTAAAAAAATTACCTATAAAAAAAATATAAGTTCTTAGAAACCATGTACATCAATATGCAAGGCAGTAAAGACAGTTTTCCAAATTTTAATTTACTAACATTTATTGTATTTAAGATTAAATCCTTTCTTTCAGGTGTGTGCCTTACTTCTTGGATGAAGGAAGGCGACACAAAATATCCTTGCTTCTTGTGTCTATGGTAGCCGTGCTGAAAGTCTTCACTATAAGCAAAAAACTGGCCAGCTCGAGACATTCCAATTTGGCTGCCACAACGTGGTAGCTGAACATCTAGTTCCTTCCAAAAATGTTTTGCTGCCTCCTCTTCATATAAAGCTTGGCACTGAATAAAGAAGGCCAAGCTTTTAAGTATCTACTGCAAAAATTCCCACACATCAGCGATGCAAAGCTCCATGCAGGCATATTTGACGGTCCCCAAATTAGAACTCTGTTAAAGGACAAGCATTTTTACACCAATATGGAAGCCAGTGAACAAGATGCATGGCGATCATTTAGTAAAGTAATTGACGGTTTTCTGGGAAATAAAAGAAGCTCAGAATATATCTCACATGTAAATGAGCTTATGAAAAGCTTCGAAAAAATGGGAGCTCGCATGTCGATAAAAATGCATTTTCTCCATTCACATCTTGACTATTTTCCCGCAAACTGTGGAGATTACAGCGAGGAACAAGGTGAAAGATTTCACCAAGACATAAAGACGATGGAAACAAGATATCAAGGACGCTGGGACATCAACATGTTAGCTGACTATTGCTGGTGTCTTAAACGCGACGAACCAACATCGCTATAGTAGGGCAGCTATACGACCACTGAACTGCTCCACCTAGGTATAAAACTTCTGTTGAGGTTTTTCTAATAGTGACACTTCTCAGTTATAAATGTGATGGTTTTTTATACAAACTGTCACAGTGCGTTGTGTCAAACTGTCCTCTTATGACTTATTTACGTTTTAAATCTATTAAAATATCCCTCATATGCGTATTAGTGTTTTACTTGTTTTTTAACTCTTATCTGTCTAAATTAAATTAATATATTTAATTGGTGTTCATATCCTTAGTATCTAGTATCGTAGTATTATTTTTTAGTCACTTACAGATATCAAGATTACTCCAACCAATCGTTGACGTCTCTCCAACCTGTTAAACTCTTTACTATAATATTCTGGTTGTTTATATAAACTCAGCATTTACAGACATAATCTAAAACTTAATCAGTCTGTTGGCTCAGTGTAATTTCAAACTCATATAATCATTTAAAATTCCAATTAAATCATAAGTCTGTTCCATTTAAAATAAACTAAAATTTCATAAAATAATCCAAATCTAAAAGGATTACACCATATGTAAATCAAACTTATTAACTGTAAAGTAATTTGTAGTAATCAAGAGTCACTCCCAATAATCAACAGACAAAACAATTCCAAGTCCGAAAACCAAAATCTAAAAATAAGTCCAAGTTGAAAACTAACAACTAGGAAATAAATCGAAACTCAAATTATCAATCTCAAAACAATCTAAGTCTAAATCTAATAACTAAATCTGAAATCCAAAAATTTATCACTTTCAAATTAAATCCAGGTTAGGATAACGTAAGGTTTGAAAAACTATCAATCTTAAAAGTCTGAAACTAATCACGAAAATAAATCTGAAATCTGAAAACGATCGATTACAAAATAATTCCGAAGTTCAAAAACCAAAAACAAATCTGAAATTTCAAAACTAATTCCAACTGTCAAAATCTTTAACCTCAATCACCATAAAGTTGAAATAATTCCAAATGTCAAAAATGCTTAATGTTAACTAAATGTAAAGTCCAAATAAATCGAACTGGCAAAATACTTGATTTTAAATCAATTGTAAAGTCAAAATAAATCTAACGGTCAAAAGTCCTGATGTGAACTAAATATAAAGTCAAAATAAATCGGACTGTCAAAATTTCAAGTGTAACGAAATAAAATTCAAAGTCTAATATGAACTGAGTATAATCTAAGTTGAAGTCCAACAATCATTAATGATAACCGGAGTCGAATCCTGTCGTCAGTATCTGAGTCCAAAACTGAATCCAACTATTCTATAATTAATTAAATCTGAAAATAAATCTAAGTCGGTAACCAATACTTCACATCAACAACGATGTATACTTTTTATGTTTCAATTATCCGCCAGATCAGCTGAATCGTATTATAACAATTCACACAATTACCAACAAGTAACCTCGTTAAAATTTAATAAGTTCCTGCTATGTCTCAAAACAACTCCAATTTCAAATAAAAGTTAACTAAAATGAAATAAAATCTCTTTTAACCTTTATTCATTATGTACACTGTTTAGGTTTCAATTAAAATGTTTTAATTAAAATACATGTATAACTTTATTCAATTCATAAACCAATAAATAAATCAAACTTACTCAGATCAAACAAACATCTGATAATTCGTAAAACAATATTAAGTTTCCAAAACAAGCTGTACTTTAATATGTTTCTCAAAAATATTAAGTTCTCGAAAATAAACTATATTCGAAACTGTTACAAAATATTAAGCCTTCAAAATAAGTTATGTTCTAAATTGTTTCAAAATAGTAAGCTTTCAAAAATAAGCTATGTTCAAAATTGTTTCAAAATAGTAAGCTTTCAAAAATAAGCTATATTAGTTTCTTTTATTTCTAATTCAAACTCAAATATCAGACACAATAGATATTTCAAATTTTAATACTGAACAAAATTTAATAAATAATATATACAGGACCTACCAACCACCGTTAAATAACTTTTTCCAAAGTACGGCTGCTGATAACTAACAAACTTTTAACTAAAACTTATCAAACTAATTTGCCAAATCAAAATCAATATGTATATTTTATTAATAAACCTAACAAACTAACCTATATCAATTTTATAATTTATCAATATAATACTATAATTTGCTTCAAAAATATCACATTCCTACACAAACTCCAATTTATCCCTATAAAATATTAGCAAAGGCTAAAGCTCATTTACTGTTGTCTTCGTAGTTACTGTCCAAGTTAAATGATAATCCATCAATTAGTCTCACACTTTATAGGCTAATGCGCTTTTATTCATTATCATATCAGAATGCTAAAACTCTAATGCATAAAAATTCCAATGGCTATTGCACAAAAACCTCCAAATTATATATGGACAAGCCAAATATAATCGTAATTTATCAAATATGTAAACACCTTATATTACCTGAGTGTTCTGGTTCAAAGTCGATTCTGTTATCATACAGTTTCCTAATCTAAGCTAAATTAATATTTATTTACGAGTGAAACCATTAATACGATATATTATTTTATTAAATACTCGTTGGAAAATACTACTCCAAATGCATATAAAGTATAGATTTGTAAATGCATACCCTAACATAACCAACTGTTGCTAACTCGAAGGCGCATATCAACACACCCATAGACTTCAACAACAACCCATCTTGAGTCCTCAGGTGCTAACATCAGAAGTACCTAGCCAAATCAATTATAAGCTAATTTGTTATATTTATATAAATATATTTACTAAATATATTATAATATAAATCATATTATATATATATAATAAAACAAGAGTGGCAGCTTGTCAGTTACCAAACCCCATTTGATTGTAATATATCAAATAATACATATTACCAAAAATTACTTCAACCTGTACTATGGCATGGATAGCATCTTAAATTAAATCGATACTTATTATATTATACAATATATATATTACATAAGAATTTACTACTCAATATATAATCGTGTGATGTCGATAGTATATAGCATATTTTTAAAAAGACAAAGTAAGAGTCCCAAAGGTTCTTTCATCTTTAGAGCAGGGTACAAAAAAACGTTTTACGGATATAATAATAATAATGAGAGAGTAACAAGGCCTCACTTTCATTATATCTCACTTCTATTGTTGGTTAGACAATAATAATAATAATAATAATAATAATAATCATCTTGTAATCAATATAATAATAAATAATAATAATAATATAATAAATAATAAATAATAATAATAATAATAAATACATAATAATAATATAATAAATAATAATAATAATAATAAATATAATAATCGCACAAATGTAAAAAAATTTAAGATATAAACATGAAAACCATAAAAATTTTAGTAAAAAAAAATGTTTAAAAAAATAAAAATAAAAAAAAATAAATAATAAAAATAAAAAAAAATAAAAATAAGTAAATAAGTAAATAAAAAAATAAAAATTTGAAAATAAAATAAAAAAAATAAATTAAAAATTAAACACAAAGAGTAAATGTAAAATGAAACTTATAAAATAAATTAGGACAAATAAACTATATATTTTAGTTGACGTTTTTAAAAAGAAACGAGATTTTGAAAATAGAATGTCAGTCCAACCTTTAGAAAACGGGTGCTCTTCCTCCAGTCCTATTTATCCTTCCTCTTCTGTATGCTCTCCAAATTTCATCCTTATAAGTCAATTTTCAATGTTTTTGGGATCAGCCCCTACACCATGTGAACGTAGCGATATGTAACTTCGTGTGTGATGAAGTTATCTTATAAGAACAGGTGTATACCGAGTTACATCCTTCTGTGTCAATTTCCAAGGTATTAGGGTACAGCCCCATTCCTCAATGGGCGTAGCGTCACGTAACCACTGCTGTACATGGGCCAGCCTTAATAAGAAAGGGTGTATATGTCTCCAATAATCTATGTATAAAAAGTGCTCTTGGGGAATGACAGGCCTCACACTCCAGCACTAGTTGGACGAAACTCGCTCTAGCCATCTTATTAACTCACTACCTTCTGTAGTTCTGTGCATAACTTCTTAAAGATGATATAGGTTAAAATATACTAAATATGGTTATCAGTATCGCCTAAAACTGAGCAATGAAGGGCTATTTCAATAGCATCACAGGTGTTTCAGTAATGGGATACTACAGTAATTCACCTTAATGGTGAGTACGCTAATTATAGGCCGTAATATAATATATATGATCGATAGACGAGTGATCTTTACTAGTTAACCCTCACCTATAATAGGGTGTCAAAAGTTTATGATGAGAGAGAATACCTATCATTGCTGTTAAAAACTCTATATCGTTACACTAAAGGTATGTATGGTTATGTGCTGTATAGGTAAGTGAGCGAAAATAAATAAATAATTAATATATAATATATAATATAAATATATAATAATTAAATTAAATAATAATAAATAATAAAATATAATAATAATAATAATAATATAAATATAATATAATAATAAATTAATAATTAAATTAAATCACAGCGGGCGTATTTATATATAGGGTAGGAGAAAGCGGCTGATCACGAAGTATGCATAGCTTCCCTTAGTCCACTCACAACTATATTCAGTTGTTTATGTGTTGGTGAGACACTATACATACTCGAAATCTCACACCATTCCGTAAAGAGTAGAGCTAATGGCACCTAAAGTAACATATAATAAAGTTTTCTGACTGAGGATATACAGTCTACTTACAAAAAAGAAGCTCACTCTCCTTTCATCATATAAGGAGTAGATACAAGTATGATAAGAACGAGAAACGAGCATTAAAATGTATACATAACTACTAATCCGAGTTAATATTACTAATAATGTGAAAGTTCATTTAGTAATATGTTCGCCGGGTGCTGTGCAGCCTTGACTTCGAGTGACTGTCAGTAGAGAAAGTAATAAGACGGAGCAAGAAGACGTCATTAACCGGGTGCGGGGATATGCACGACTCAGTTAACATAAAATACTAGTTCGGTATCTAAACATTATACTATTCTATTTATTTTTTATTTAATTATTAAATTATTAATGATGTGATTATCGGTTATTTATTTATGTCTGATCCTATATTATTTATTTATTTATTTATTTTTTAATTTATTTATTTAATTATGTATAATTATATTTAAATTTTATTATTAGTTATACAGAAAATAAGTTCGATTTGTTTATCCAGAGTATCGTCTTTATGGCGTGCTCTCCATCTTCCCGATAAAAAAATGAGCACCAATATTAAATGCAAAATAAAAATGTTGCCGTACATAGAGGTGGACGTCAAATAAATGAGCCTTTGAAAATATTTTTGATGAGAGAGACAAGATGTTGTACTACGCTGAGAAATGTGGCTCGAGACACTCGAGTATAATAATTTCTCTAATCTATCACTAACTATATAATCATATTTAATTATTAGTATGGTATTATAAGTACATTAATATATCATAATTATACATAATATATAAGTATATATGTGAAATATATTATATGAGAGTAAGTTGTATAGATTTTAATATTAAAGTGAAAACCATGCGTTAATAGCCACCAATAAAACGACAGCTTCTATAGAAAAATCAGCAATCACTGTAATTTCGTCAGATTAGCATTTACCCAAAATCCCAGATAAAATTGTGATTATTAAATTTAAGTTATATTTGGTAAATATATATATGTATAATACAAAGCTTTTCATACAAATAAAATAGCGTAACTATATTATTCTAATTATTAAATATTTTTCGATGTTTTGTTATATATTTATATAAATATATAGTATATATATATATATATATATAATAATAATATATTATATATATATATATATAAATATTAATATATATATATATAGTGTCAGAGAAAATTATCTGTGAATACCTTTAGAAAAATTATCATTTATCGAAATAAAGAAAATTTCTCAATTCGCAACTATCTTATCAATTCTCTCACATAAACTATCTAACCAAGTTCCACCACTTAACATGATAGTAATCATTTTATTTATTATGTACATCTATTATGAAGAATCATTTTATTCAAATGTTGCGACGTGCTGTGTGTTGAAAGTTCTGAGAGCGCGAGATATATACTCGATATTTGTATGGCACGCGTAGGTTGCCTTAAGACCTTCAACTGTGAAGCCCTATTGTTTCAGAGACAGTTGCTGCTCAATATTTATATATATTAGTGTCGCCTATTTATAGGAATGACTTAATATTAAATAGGAGCAAAGCTTGAGATGGTGAATAAATTCTAGATATATAATTAGTGTGTATCATAATATTGAAGTTTATAGTTATACAGAGAGACTGTTGGGATTTAATAAAATATAATATTTGAGAAGAGAATTACAAGTCTATGCAGTTAGAGTAACAATCAATATTTCACTCAAGATAGTTAAAATTAAATTTTATGCATATCTCTAGGAGGATAATGTATATCGGCTTGCGGTACTTGCTGTTACTCAAACGACGATTAGTTGGACAGAGAAGAGAGTAAGCGAGAGGTGACCGCGTGTAGATCTTCACTCACCTAGTATAATAACCAAATAATTGACGAAACTAAACTAAAACTTAGAAAGACATATGTAGCTATATGTGCTATAAATAACCCAACAATAGCGCCTGTGCACTAAGAGAGAGAGTTTGAAGATATAACAGAAAATAAATATTATATGTCAGAGATTTACTCGCTGCAGTGATGGAGCTGAGACTATAACTTAGTGTAGCTTTCACAAAAAGGAACTCGAATTACGCCAGTGAAGACATCGTACACACCGGAAATAAATTTGACAAACAAGAGCAGTATAAAGAATACTCCCATATCTTCATCTTACACTCGTAAAGAATGCTCTAAAAAAATTTCTCTCCTCTCTCATCTTTCTTGCAAAAAATACAGCATTGGACGTTGAATCTCGACTCGGAATGACACTCTGCTCTTTTTTATCGCGATCTCATAAACATTTTTGACCTTCTTAGAAGTCTTCTTGCCTGCCTACATCAATGCGTCTTGGAATAAGTCCCTATTTCTCTGGCCTCAAATAGGTCCCTGGACCCTATATCTCTACATCCCGCATCTCAAGAAAATGAAACACGCTCTCCTCCCAGTTCGTTGACTTCTATCTTCTCTGGTCGTAGATCTTGATTTCTAGGAGTTATCTTATGGGTCGAGGTTATATCACTCATATATCTCTTAACTATTTCCTATAACGATAATGCAATCCTATATGAAATATGGTAGCTGCATACCTTGTGCAATAATCTTGCACGATGGAACTATGAACGTATAGAAACGAGGAAAATGTGGTAACGAAATCCCCATAGAAGGTTTCGAACTGAGTGGTATATTGTTCTTGGAATAGAGCCAGGAAGTGCAAACGCACGATGGTTCTCATGCTGAGCGCGATTATGATTTGATTTATAACTCATGTTGACTAACAAGTTGTCTCAATCGGATAAATTAAATGTGACTCTTGTCTAGCATATTAAATATACGAGATTAGATAGTCACCTTGGTGATGTCAGGAAAATATCCTGGTAGCGCATAGAGATTGGGTGTGGCAGGCGGCAGATATACCGTAGATCATGGGGGTCGATTTTAACTTCAATCATTCACTCTGATAACATATTATGAGGACTCACGATTGAAGCTAAATTATTTCAATATGCAACAACGAGAAATTGAAAATTTGGACAGTTAGTCGCACTGAAAATAAATGTACAGAACTTTACCAAAATGTCCTTCACAGAAAATGAAAATTATCAGGTACGATAATTACACGCTACTAAAGCACAGTATAACGACTACTCGATTCCATATCACACTGTAACACTCATACTACTATTATAATAAAAGATAAATACTATACATATTACAAAAGTTTTTTTTTAATGAGAGAATAATAATGCTCACTAATATTCAATGGTGAATTGGTATATACTTATTTCTGATGAGCACTTAATATATATATATATATATCTTAATATATATTATATATAATATTATATATATATAATATATATATATATATTTATTATTAATATATATTATTATAATTAATAATATATATATATATATACATTATTTGTAAAGGTACGGTTCAATAGTGTAATAATTTCAATTTTTGATACTCCATACTTAAGATAATAATATATAGGTATATATTAAATATATATCATAATATATATATATATATATTATTATATAATATAATATATATATATATATGATAATCGTAACGGTATATACCGGTTACATAATACTCAGAGTTTTGGGATCATTGCTAACCGGAGAGAAGAAATATAGAGTAAGACATTAGAAATTGAGAGCGAAGAGAAAAGAAAAACCTTCGGAAATTTCTATTGAAATGTTCAATTGAAATGTATATATAGGAAATTTACAGTTCAATAATAGTTGTTTATAAAGATTGTTAATATATATATTCTGGAGAGATTGCGCATTGAGATATGTGAAGATTTCAGTACGGCTAGAGTATAAATAAATTTCTGATCTATATATAAGTGATATTTTTTCTCGGTGGCTATATATAATAACTTGTGAGAGATATATGTGAGTATGCTCAGTGTGAGATATACGTGCAATGATGCTATAGCAATAATTATTACATATCCGCCAAATGAGCATTATTAGCAAATAGCTCTCTAACTTATTGTATTAAATAGGTATGAAACATTATGAGTTAGATGAAAATAAGGATCTGAAGGTAGACACATATAGGGAAATTTTGTCAAAAATGAATAACTTATGATTAAGTATAATGAAAGTTAAATATAGTATGAATATATATATATATGGGGATAAATACTTATATGCTATTAGTATAGATGCATATTACATAATTAATGTTAATCAATCACAATAACCATACACACTAAGTATACACACACATATAATGATTAATATATATATATATATATATATATTATATTATATATAAATAATATAACCTATATATTTATTTTATTTTATTTATTTTAGCCAACATATACTATTAAATATAATTGGTTAATTACAGGTGTCGAAGATAGGGGACCCAACTTACAATAATTGACACTACATAATCACTCACCATATATCTTATTTTCCCTAATCCCAACCTACAGACTCATATAATAGTGTAATGAAAAGAGATATTATTACACTGTAATTATATATATACTTTTTTAGTCACTATAGTTAACTGAATACTATTCCAAATAATAATAGTAAAGGTATATTTGTGAATTAGGAGTAAGTACATCAATTTATATCTATCCTATTTCTGCTGAGAGTCTACTGTGTATTTTCTCTTTTCATCAAGTAGAAATAAGGGAGCGCAGTTTTGGTAGGGTACTCTCTCTCTGCATCAGTATTTGGTAATAACTAGAGACTCAACTAAGTATTTCCATCTATCGCCAACCATATTCTATCAGACTCGCCAAGCCAGTCGAGCTAAACCACACAATGCCATATCACGAGATGAGTAGTAAATGGTTATTGCTTATACGCCTAAAAATGTGTTTTAATTGCAGCGAGGCGCACGAAGTATCATCTAAGTTCACACCTGTCACTCATAGTCCGGAGTTTCCACATCATATATGGATTGACATAATACATTTGTATCTCAAAATCATTATTGCCATAACATTGGTCTAAATATCATATAAATATATATATAGGTATGATTAATGTGCAGATGTTTTACTAATTAGAACTAACATATAGACGTAATGGGAGTGAGAACTGTAGAAATTCCTAATATAATCTAGGTAGGAGCGTGTTATTGAGAAATTCGAATAGTAAGCACCTTGAGAGATGAAGGAAGCGAGGGATGAGTGAGCGTGGGAAAAATTAAAGATATTAATGATATATGCAAAATTGGGTCTATGAGAAACTCACTACTGATAGAATTAAATGTAGGTGAATATGGGAGAGAGCAAAGTTATATAATTTGTATTGAGAAAACATTTTCAACACAAAGCGTACTTAACTATCGTGCAAGAAGCAATAATTATAGATTGTGTTATGAGATAATTGTTTATTAATATTTATTTTAAATCACTTTAATATTTATATTTTAGACTACTGTTAATTTATTATTTGTGTTATACTAATTAATTATATATTAAATTTCATTTATTTGGTTCACTCATTTCTTATTTTATATTAATTATTAAGTTAGAGTATAATTATTTTACTTATTACAGTATAGATGTATTTATGTCGCGCACTTAATTAGTACTAGCTGAGATTGATATAGGTCTATTTGTTTAATTAGTTGTCATTATTTTCCCAGCAGAATAATCTAAAGCATAGTCTTTTTATATACATAGCATCTCATACTTTATTACAGTACATATTTTCATGTAAGATTTGTGAAAACTCAGTTCATATCATTTTCATCGTTTAATAAATATAGTGAAAGTATTTTGTGTTTAGTCAACATGAATCCATATTTATATTCACAAAAGAAATGTAAAGGCTAGTTAGAGAGTCATTAGAGTTCGATACAATAAAGGACCACACAAACATCGGCAGACGAAAACTGTGGCTAAAATAGAGTTGCTCCAGAGGCTCGCCTTGTACAATAAATATCTTTTGAGACTATGTGAAATTATCCTCAATGGTTTCTAATTCTTTATGTGTTTATATATCTTAATGCAGTTTGTTATTAAGTATAATTAATTGAATTGGAATTGTATGACAATTCTCTCAACTATATAATGCTTGTACCCTCCGACCGATAGCAGTGTGTGTTACTTAGATATGCATATACAACATCCTATTTTGTTATGGCTATCACATTCGCAACAATGCTGAGCGATATACTATAGTGACTATAAAAAGATAGCTATTCTCTTATATTTGATCTATGTGCAAGTTAACCCTGCATTGCCATTATCATCTCAATTCAACAGTAAACGTAAAGTGAATACTTATTACCTAAACTCCATAAGATAAGAAAACTGTGAATATTTTTGTGAGGTAAATTTAACGATTCTCTGTGTGTTTGTAGTTTTTTTCTTCTTTTTCTTGTTATAGATGAACATTAGAGGGTTGAGCAAGACTTGTTACAACATATTATAAGTTCTGCAAATCGTTATACATTTCGATATATACGCGGTACAAGAGTGTGTTTTATTGTTCTTGTAAATTGAGTTCATCGTTACAACAATAGATATCAACACTAAATAAGGAACTTTTGGGAAGAAACCGGAAACAGAGGAAAAAGTTTTATGGGTAGTGGCGACAATGTCTATACCAGATCGGTCAATTTTAAACGATAATATAGTCTCATCCCAGATTCATCTGATAAGTAGTGAGTGTAGTTCAGAGTATAGAAATTGCTTTAAGGTCGGTATACTCCTCGCAAAAAAAAAAAATTACTTAAATATTACAAATAATACGCGATTCGAGGCAAGACACTCGCGTAGACGTGAAAGGCGTAAAATGTTTATAAAAAAGGTATGAGATTCGGTATATTAATAGCACATTTCACGGTGGCGGGATCGCAACGCTCACTTCGCGGATTTAAAAATGACGGGGAATCCCTGGACGTAGCGACCAGGGCTAATCTTGTTGTATAATCCCTATGGACGATCACCACTAACTTCAGCTCATACGCATGTATATATATATACAAAGATAATATATATTATTACATGTGTCCCTATATAGTATAGTATAAATAAACAGACGAATTACATTTTATATAAATAGCTGAAATAATTATTGCTGTTATTCCTAAAATTGATGGCTATGAGAATAAATTATAGTGTTTCCAAAATTCTCTTTCCTTAAAAACCGACAGCATTGATTATAAATTTATATAATTTATTTTGTATATAATAATATAATTAAGAATAAATATATAACTATTCTAATAAGAAAAAAAATCCAAATTGGGAGTAAAGTTATTAAAATAATAATATGTATTAAGTTATAGTCGAAATTACTCACTATGTCTAGATCTTATATATCAATATACGGTATAAATGACTATTTGCCATTATATTTTGAAGTTTTTAAAGATTTGAAACCACCTTTTTTTTCTGCAGAAAAAATAAAGTTAATATATATATAATCTTATAATAAAATATTTAAACACTAGTACTTATTAAAATTAATGTTTAACTTATTTATACTCGAAAAAAAATTATTCGTAAAAACATTAAAGTATTAAAATTATGAAATTCTATTTTAATATTTTAACATCTTATAATAAAATATATAAATTAGATAAAATTGATTTCCTACATGAGTACTATTTACATATATATAATAATTAAATTTATGATAAAAAATATTATATTAACTTATCATACTTAATCTTGCAAACTAGTATTAATAATAACACTTAATTGAACACTCAATCCTCCATTTATACTTGTATTAGTATTATTTATGATTATATATCTTATCTGTGGAGTTACTTAAAGTCATCTCTACCTATTGTCATAACAGTATGACCATAACTACAAAAGTTTAGGTATCGGCACTTAGAAATTTAGCCGCAAATTATTGGTGTATTTAGGTTTATTATATATTAGTATTATAAGTGGAGATCAACTTTCCAAATATAATTGTTGATCAGCTAGGTTTGTACTGTACCATAGTATTCATAAACGACATCAATATAGTTAAGCTAAGGGCAATCATGTGAGCATAACTCCTTTACTTACCTAACCGTATACCAGTGTACTAATATATATATAGTGAATCCGGTACACTTATGTGTAGTGATTATTTACAGTGAGAGTATTATACGAATTATTTAATATATATAATATAATATAATATATATATATATATATATATATATATTAAATAATATATATATAAAATATATATATATATTAAATATATTCATAATATTATATATATATTATATATATTATTAAATGGAAAGAATAGTCTATTTATGGCAGTAATCAGATGAGTCATCAGCGTAGAGAGGAAGAGTAGAGTGAATGAAGGCGTGAGTATAGTATAAACGTGAGCGTTGGAGAATATTGAAATGAAGGCATAATAAAAAGGAGAATAGAAGTAGTAAAGACTCCAGGATGAGAGTATGGAGTGGCTGTGTGAAGTATAATTTAGTTGAGGGAGGGAAGTAGGAGATGTAATAATAGAGGAAAGAATCTAACAGTTTATGGATGAAACTCAAGTGATGGAGAGAGGGACAAGGTGCACTGGATAAAAGTGAATGGGGCTAAAGTCGAGAGTGAAAAATCTAAATACCAGAAAGTTAGATCATAATAAAGGTAAAGAAGATGCTGGTAAGCTGTAAATAATTATATACGGGCTAATGAATTATCGTCTCAGTAGAGAGAAAGAGTATAGCATACAAGAAATACTGATAAACATTACTAACTGAAAGAGTGACATAAAGAAAGAACTATTAAGGGAGTAGGATTAAGAGATAGTAAGAGATGGTATAGGGAGAAATGGAGCACAAAAAAAATTTAACTCTGTGTGTTATATATATATAGTTAACAGTACTGTTAGTATATAAGATAGGGGAAGGTAGGAAAAACGGTACACCTGCATACCGCATCAGAACTGAGAGAAATGGTCTCGAGAAGAATACTGGAGAATAAAATCGCTGCAAGTAAAGTGAATTTACTTGGTTAGTAGCCTCATAGCGTACGAATATTCTATGCAAATAAGGCATATACGATTATACGGAAATTACCCTTTTTATAGAATAATAGCTCTCTTTGTGGAGAGACAGTAAACTATGGAGAAGAGTGAATTACCTCGGAATACAGGGTGATAATAACACCAGCAAAAAGAAGATGCAGCGAATAGAGAAGAGTATAGGTTCGAGAGTGGACATCAATCGCCATGGCGCCCTCCCTGGGCCGCATCGACGGTAGATGGTAGTACTGAAATCTCCCGCTGATGGTCGTCGCGAAAGACCGTCGGATACGTACTGTGTGAAGCCTCCGCACATAAAACGATGGAGTGAGAAGACTAGTTTGATGTGCTGCTGATTTCAAAATATCACACTGTATCTAGTTTTTACTAAAACTACCGTGAGCCTGTCGTTAGTTTATAGTGAGAATTTTATATTAATAAAGAAAAATAAAATAACGTAATAGAAGTAAATAGTTGATAAGTTGCAATTATATTCACATGATCTTGTGCCAGATATCTCTTTAGAAAGAGTGGGTGATCCACTAGGAGGTCAAACGTTGAACTTCCCATAAGTACTGGGTTATATTGATTTTCCCTTGATACCTGAGCTCTAGTTGTTGTATCGAGGATCGAGTGCAGAGCGGAGGTAAGCATCTTTAAGTTTTGGCTATATCAGTATAGAGAGTGAGTTAGGAGTTGTATTGCTAGGAAGGTAGATTTTGGAAAGGAAGACAGGGATGAAGATTGAAACATACAGAAGACAGAGATATTAACAGTAACTAATCGTGAGTAATAGAGAAAAATGAGGGGGGATAGAAGTATAATTAGAATGGTTAAATGAAATAGTAGGTAGGTGAAGGTGAAGCGCGGTTATAAATACCTGCATTTAATCTATAGGTGAAGGATTGTTTTTAACAGAAAGGGTAAGTAAGTATTATGTGGAGGAATGATATAGATTATAATGCGTATAGAATAAATGGAATAAAGTATGGATTTAGTTATGAAAGACATATATTACCATACCATGATGAATAAGATCGTAAACATCGGCTAATTTTTAATAGTAATGAGTATATAAAAAAATAGTTGGATATTTTTTAAAACAGCATTACTATGTATACTTACAGACATACTGCTTGAGGAAACGGTAAGTGACGGATAAACATTAGGCACACATAACGAGAAGAGTACAGGAGTGTGTTATATATAGATATAACATACAAGTATACGTGGGGCTGTAAGTAATGAGGGTATTTAAAAAGAATTATAGATTATGGTAAAAGGAGTAGGATTATAAGAGACAGAATAAGGAAATGAAAGTTATTATAGTAATGAGAGAAGATATAAGGGGTGAAATAGAAGAGACACTTATAATATATTGTATACATTTTAGTAAATATATTAAGAAGATGGACTATATGTTATGGGGAATTGAGATGGTAGGGGACATCTGGAGTAGGATGGAGCCAGGAAGAGAATATGCCTAGCCAGAAAAGAAGATGGGAATTGGAAAACATATATATATATATTATATACAACACTAAGAGGGCATTAGAAGACCTACTAATATATAGGGGAAGATAACCGATAAGAAGAGATGGGCGGTATAATCGTGAGGTGGAGTGAACTCTATCCTGGAATAAGATATAATGATCAGTATATAAGTCATATACCATATATAAAATTAATATATGTAGTAGAGCGGTACTGATCATACTTTCTTTCTTTCTTTCTTTCCCTCCTCCGCCAGGAAAGCGATCATCTCAGCCGCGCAAGCATCTTTCTCAAGACGTCCCTCTCCTGCACTGTTGCTTACTCTCCAGAATACACTTTGGAGTAGCTGAAATCAATTCCATGAGAGTCCCCACGATTCCGCCATCTCCTTCTGGTCGCGCGCGTGCTTTAAGCTGTTGTCCCTTGGTCTTCTGCCTCTGGTGTCCATTCCCATCTTCTTTTCGCCATTCTTTCCTGCTCCATCCTCTCCAGATGTCCCACATCTCAATCTCCCCACATCCATCCTCAGTGTCATCTTCTTCACCCCTATATCTTCTCTAATAACTTCATTCCTTATTCTGTCTCTCCGTACTCTTTCCATCATAGTTCTTATCCCTCTCTCAGCCGCTTTGTAAATTCTAAACTCCTCTCTTCTCGTTGTTGTCCATGTTTTCGCTCCGAACAGCAGTGTCGGAGTCAGTATGCTGTTAAAAACCACTTTTTTAACCTCTATTCCGTTGTGTTTCTGTCTTTCATCATGGGGTATACTGCTTTCATAAC
>JABUQX010038731.1:0-13100 GCA_015478945.1 Trachelipus rathkii
CATTTCCCTGGGGAGGCGAGTCTATCGTCGGTTGTCGCTATGAAATTTAAAATTACATTAGTTGGAACCTAACACCGTTCTCAGCCTATGGACAAGTCACGTTTCGGAAAACGGTTTTATATTGGTATGAAAAAGGCGTGGCATTGTAGTGATAAGTGTGTAATAATATTTTCAGTCTTGGTTCTATACTAATACGAATAAATGTGTCAAAAGCAAAAGATCAAAAAAGTGCAAACCGTTTTAAACAACGCAAGTTTTTCAATTCTTTGTTGATGATTCTTGGTCAGTATTATATATCTATAATTGGTATGATGTATATTATGTTACTGAAGTAATTAAGAGTAAATAATTATTATAATTATAATTTACTGATTATAAGTTACTAGTTTAAGAAGTAATCTGAATTAGCTAGTATAATATTATTATAACAAATTAATTATATATATATATAGTATATACTATATAAATATATATATATATATAATATATATATATATATATAATATATATATATATATATATTATATAATATATATTAATTGATTATTAATTTACTATAACTGAACATTTAATTAAATAATTTTGTATAAAGTTATAAAGTTGAAGTTATTAAAGATAATTAAATTACATGGATAAGTTTGTGACTCAGACCGTAGAGGGTGTTAAGGAGACCGTTTCAGCCGTGCCAAGTAGTTATTAAGGACAGCTCTCATTTTAAATGAAAGCTGTGACCATGGACAGCAAAGATCTCTTACTGACTGTCACTGTAACCACTTGATTGTGAGGAGACGAGGGATCCTGGAAACCAAGGCCAAGAGGGCAACGAGGATGTCAAAGAGTTGAAAAGCTATTTGCTCACTCTTGAAAGGTAAGAAACTCGCCTCCATCCTAAAGTATTCATTATCCAGGATTCGCAATATTAAAGCGTATTAAGTAACATAAATAAATCTTTAAATAAATCTAGTAAATTAAACTTTTTGAATTTTTCTATGATTGATCAGTTTAAATATGAAATTACAATATTAAACTCAATAAAATGAAACACTTCTATCTCTTTCAGTTTCTATGTCTTTGACAAATTTGTGAGGACTGATGACAAGGTGGATGGGAGATCTCTCAGGAAAATCCACAATGGCCTGGCTAAGTGTCAACATCCTGCCTGCAAAGGCAAGAAGGGGTTTACCTACACCACCCGCAGCAGGTTCCACCTCAAGCAGCATTACAAGATTGTAAGTAGTAATTTTAAATGATTAGATAAGATCACAACTAACTGGTGTTGCTAGTTAATTAGTTATCAAGATTTAAACACTCTTGTATAAAGTCTTGATACTAGTGATGTACGCTGGGCAAATGCCCAGTGGGCAGGCATATATAAAATGGGCATTTGAGGCATTTGCCCTTTTCATAAATGCCTGCCCAAAAACTGTGCATTTATAATTATCAGCAAAAGGAATGATTTGGACAGATTAAAAAAAAACTCAAGAATAGTTCTCATTTTCGCATATCATATATATGATTATATATATATATTATATAATATATATATATAATATATATATATATAATATATATATATATATATATATATAATATATATATATATTATATATATTAATATATATATATATATATATATATATACTAACAAGGTCGTCGCCTCGTACAACGCTGTCTTATAGAACGCTGGCTTGCTATACTATGAGATAAAAAGATAAAAGAAATTAAAATTCAAATAAAATTAAAATTCTGTAATACAAACATATGTTAATTCTAGATAAAAATTAACTTAAAATTGCAAAAATAAAATAAACATTGTAATTCATTTTCATACAGTAAAATGAAAGACACATAACTTTATTATTTGATGCTGGCATAGGCGTTTTACTGTAACTCGTGCACGCAACATTGATAGCGTTTGTCATGCTTCTTCTTCGCTGAAATATTAACACATTTTATACAGTAGTTAGTAATTTTTATAATATTTTTTTATTATAACTGAAGAAACAAATGATATGTATTTTGACAACCAAATCTAAAAAAAAAGATAGATTGTAATATTGTACGGACTAGAGAAAATAAAATTTTATTTTAATTAGACGTTAGTTTCTTTAATGCAAAAATGTTTGACATTGGAGAATACGGGAGGATTGAAATAGAGATAGGATAATATAAAAACTAAGAAAAAGAATTAAGAACGCAGTCATTACTAGGAAGGAAGTATTCAAGTGCATCTTACAATGACAAGCGTCGCGAAATGATATCGTTGGTTAGAACCGACTAAGCATTAAATATTCTAGCTTGCAAGACATGAATCACAAAACGCGTCCGCAGATAATTGAAGCAGCAAGAACTTTTTTCAGATGAATTTATGAAAATAAATTGAGAAAGGGGAATAAAAGATATATTTTTTAAATGCTGATGAAACTGGGCTTTTCTGAAAGAGAAAAAAATGCCAGATCGCACAAAAACCTTTCTAAAAATGGAAAAGCGGAGCCCAGGCTTTCTAATAGCAGCAAAGGATCGCGTGACAATATTTTTGCTGCAATGCAGCTGGCACTTATAAAACCAGTCTTTAAATAATTGAGTGTGTACCCAAGCTTTCTATTGGATTGCTCAGGAGAACTAGCACAAGATTTGTTTTTTTCCTATTATACAATGTTTAGGTTGCTGATTATGAGGAAGCAGGTTTTATTATAGTGGCCAGCTAACATTGCAAGCAAAATTAATATTGTCAACCGCGATCCTTTCCTGCATATAAGCCTGGGCCTCGCTTTTTCATTTTTAAAAAAGGTGTGCGAAGATCTGGCATTTTTTCTCTTTCAGAAAGCCGCCAGTTTCATCACATTGAAACTTGTTCAGGCAGGTACCTTTATCTCATTATTTTCATGAAATTCATCTCGAAAAAAGTTCTGCTGCTTCATTATCTGCGACGTTCGTTTTCGATCATGTCTTCAAAGCTAGATTTATAATTGCTAGTAAACGGCTTCTAATCCAACGTATCATTTCGCAGACGGCTTTCATCTTTTAGATGCACGTATGAGATCTGCCTACTATTGACTGCGTTCTTAATGCTTTTTTCTTGGTTTAATTGTTTGTAATTGTCAATTCAATTCTTCCCGTATTTCATGTCAACAGTTGTTATAGAAGAAGCCAGCTCTAATTAAAAATTAAAAATTTTATTTCTCTCCAGTGATACCAATCTATGCTTTTTTTTTAGAATTTGGTTGTGGTACCGATGTTTTGTTTCTCGTTTTTACTAAAAAATTATTTATAATATACTGTACAGTACTGTATAATGTTGTTAATATTTCAGCGAGAGAAGCATGTACAAACGCTATCAATGTGAGTGCAACGAGTTACAGTAAAAAGCTATTGCCAGCATCAAATATAAAGGTTATCTTCGTTTTTTCAAAGCTAAAATTAACTAATGAATTACACGCAATTTTAATTTATTTTGCAATTTAATTTTAATTTTTATCTTTTAAATTAACATATGGTGCAAGTTGTAATCTATAATAATATGTTCACATTATTAAAGCTATAACTCACCCCAGATAGCAAGCAGCGTTCTATAAGACAGGCGTGTTACGAGGGACGACTTGGATATATATATAATATATATATATATATATATATATATATATATTATATATATATATATATATAATATTATATATATATAATATATATTATATATATATATATATATATATATTATATATATATATGTATATGCGAAAAATAAGAACTATTCTTTGAATGTTTTTTTTTTAAATGCTGTCAATAATTAATCAATCCTTTGCTGATAATTTTATAAATGCCCAGTTTTTGTGCAGGCATTTATGAAATGGGCAAATGCCTGGACAAATGCCCATTTTTATAAATGCCTGCCCACTGGCATTTGCCCAGCGTAACATCGACCAGTTCAAAGACTTAACAGAGATGTTTTAAATCTTGACTAACTAATTAACAAGCAACACCAGTTAGTTGTTGTGATCTTATCTAAATTATTTAATTAATAATTATTTAAACTTACATGCTTGTAATGCTGCTTGAGGTGGGACCTTGTCTGGGTGCTGAAGGAAAGCCCCTTCTTCCCTTTGCAGGCAGGATGTTTACACACTTGCAACACCAGTGTGGAATGCTTCCTAAGAGACACCGCCATCAACTTTCTCATCAGTCCTCAAAATTTTTTAACAAGATGAAGAAATGAAATGAAATAGAAGTTTTTAATTTTTGTTTGACTATTGTAATTTCATATTTAAATGTTCAATCAGGAAAAAATTGCAAAAAAGTTAAGGTTTACACAATCTCTAAGATTTAATTTGGTTACTTTATAGTCTTTACTCTTTACTATGCTTTTTAGTCTTTAGTCTTTACATGGAGGCGAGTTTCTTTCCTCTCAAGAGTGAGCAAATAGCTTTTCAACTCTTTGACGGCATGCTGAGGTAAAAGTTGTGCCAGGATCCTCGCTCCTCAAACACCCTGGAATAAATCTGATGAGTAAGAGATCTTTGGCTGTCCATGTCACAGCTCTCATTTAAAATGAGAGAGCTCCTTAAGCTACTACTGGCAGCGGCTGAACTGTCTCCAAAAACATCTCTGGTCCTAGTCACAAACTTATCCATGTATTAATTATTTTAATATTTTAGTCTTTATACTTTATACAAATATTTAATAATTCAGCATCTAATAAATTAATAAATCTAATTAATATATAGATATATATATATATATATATAATATATATTATATATATGAATATATATATTATATATATATATATAATATATAATATATATATATACTAATATTATTAATTTGTTATATACTATATTTTACTATAATTAATTACTTATAACTAGTAACTACAATCCGTATTAGTAATTATAATAATTATTACTTAATTACTTAGTACATAATAATAATAATACCTAATAATAAAATATAACATGACAAGAACAACAAAGGAATTTTGAATAAAACTGCGTGTTTAAAACAGGTTGCACTTTCTTCTTTTTTAGCTTTGACACATCTTATTCTGATTAGATAGAACTAAGACTGAAATATATTACACACTTATCACTACAATGCCACGCCTTTTTCATACCAATATAAAACCCGTTTTTCGAAAGTGACTTGTCATCAGGGAGAACGGAGTTAGGGTTCACTTAATTAATTTAAAAAAATTCCATAGCCGAAACGATAGCCGCGGAAAAATGCAGTGCGTCGTGGGCTTGTCACTATTTAAAAAAAAATTTCGGCTATGACTACGGCTATAAGAATTGATAGTGCGGCGTAGCCGAATAGCCGAAAATCGTTGCGGCATGCCCAGCTATGATATATATATATATATATATATATATATATTATATAAGAATTTTATATATATATATATATATATTATATATATATATATATAATATATATATATATATATATATATATATAATATATATATATATATATATACTATATATACCACACTTAGTTAGCCTTGACTATCTTACTCTTTATGGCAGCGAATTTGATCAGTGGATAAAGAATATTTGAAATAATTGATTGTGTTTATGCATGTTATCATTGTGAAAAAAAAGTCACTTTGATAATTGATAGTTTTTGAGCATCCCTACACCTTACTTAAACTCCCCATCCATGCCAATTACAATATACCCCATTCATGTTTTAAAAGCAGTAACATTTATAAAGATTATTCCCGTTACTATTGATGAGTATTATTAATAAAGAAAGGTGTGATAGAATAATTATTAAATTAGAACAAGGTAAAATTATAAAACTGAAATATTGTAAATCTACTTTAAATTTATTTCTCAAAATTAGTTTTTAGCTGTTTGAAGATTATTTATTCCCTTTATTTTTAGCTCTTTTATGATGTAAGATGAAGAGTTTTCATTTTAATTATATAGAACAAATGCACAAATTTACTTACCGTCGATTAAGCCAATATTGTGACATATTCCTGCAATTATTTAATGACTGCTTAATTATATACATTATCGTAATTGTTATGGTATGATAATATTGTAATAATGGTGTTGATGTAAAGTAATGCAAGTTTTTCTCACTGAATGGATTTGATAGATTGCCTGAATACAACTTTAGTTATTCCCACGATATCACATCAGGATTAATCGCTCCTATGCATATAACTATATCCTCTCCTCAAAACTTAAATTTCATATCTAATATTGCCAATTTAGCTATTTAGGCTACTAATGAAATCCATCAAAGTTGTTTAACCCAATTAGGTTAAAAAAGGTTTTATATCCCTACAAAAAAAAATTGCATCATATTAAGATACACTGCATATCAGCTCTTGTGAGATTTTTTTTTTAAGAAAATTTTATATACCTTAATTGTAATTGTTTAATTTTCAGGAACTTTTTTTTTTTTTCAGAACTAGCTCCAATCAATCATGGGTGATGAAAGTAAGGAAGAACGTACGTATGGTGGTTGTGAAGGACCAGATGCCATGTATGTAAAGTTAATATCCTCAGATGGACATGAATTCATTGTTAAGAGAGAACATGCATTAACATCAGGGACAATTAAGGCTATGCTTTCTGGTCCAGGACAGTTTGGCTGAAACATGAAACTAATGAGTTAATTCACGAGAATACCGAAGTATAAATTACTGAAGATATTTATAAAAAAAAAAAATCAATACTTTTTTTTTTTTTACACCCACGAAAAGTCATTTTTTAGTTATATTTTAACTTAAATTTGATCAAGAGGGAGCAGAGACTTTAGCTTTTTTATTTCTGGTTGGAATTAGGTGGGTCAAAAATTATAAGAAAATATTTTGCAATAATGTGCAATAAAATTTGAAGTTGGTTAAATAGAAAAAAAAAATTGTCCGCGTTTCAGATTTTTTACCAAAAAAATTTTATTTTTTTTTATCTCAAAGCATGATGAATCATACTCTTAAAGAAAGAACTTCCCTTAACCATTTTAAATCCTGTAATAGGTTGAGTAGAAATTTATCTTTATTTCCAGCCTTTTTATGCCCCTTCATTTAATTCAATTTTTTTTTCTTTATTGAAATTGGTCTTTGGAATTCCAATTTAGAATTTAAAAAAAAAATTTTAAATCGGAATTCAGGTATTTTTATTTTGCAAATGTCAGTTTGAAAACTGTTTTAGAAAATTAATTTTTTTGGGCTTCGGAGTTGTGTGTGTTTTAACAATGATTCATTTAATGATTTATGAAACTTTTGGATTTGAAAACTTCAATCACACTGCCTTGTTTTTTTGTTTTTTTTCAAAATAAATTTAAAGATGCTATAAAATTATAGATTTTTTAAAATTTTGTCCATCGAGTAAGGTTATACCACGCTACATGCGATTTAATCATCACATGCCAAGTAAATTAGTAGAAAAGTGTCTGTAATGTTTTTTAAATAAAAAAAAAATTCGGTATTCGACTAAATCTAAAATTATAACAAAGCAGAATATCCAAAAATAATGAGAGATCATTTAAAAATTTTGAAAGATAGTTTTTCTAATCAGCCTATTTTCATTTTTATTGCAGATCTGAAAAAAGTTTAGGGGAGCTTGCCTACTTTTAACTTATGAATCTAAATAACTTTTTTTACTGAACCGATTTTAAGTTTTATTGTAGATTTAGAAATTATTGGGAGAGTGTTTTTATTTTAAGTTTTAGTCCCATTAAATTCTGACTAGAAATTAAAAAAAGTAATGAAAAATGTCAGCTGTACCTTAATTAAATTTAGCCTAAAATATATATATACGTTATTGAAAATTAATTAATATTTTATTTTATTAGTCTTTGATGTTAGCATGTGACATAAAAAGATTAAGTTGATGCATTTATTTATATAGAATCTGGAGTAATGATGAAAATATAAAATTAATATAAATTTTTTTTTTTAAATGTACTTTGTGTGCGATTGTTTATGAATACATACATTTTTTTTTTAAATAAGTAGGCCTAATGTATATAAATTTATACATTATCTTAAATTTTTTTTTAAATTAATCAAAAATCTAAGTCTAAAGTTAAATATTTTGTATGTTAAATATTTTATATTCATAAATTTTCAGGTCACATGTTCTACAGAAAGTCTGCATGTATTTTACATACAAAGTTCGCTACACAAACAGCTCAACTGAAATACCAGAATTTCCTATTGCTCCTGAAATTGCCCTAGAACTATTAATGGCTGCTAATTTCTTGGACTGCTAAAATGATGATTTAGAACAATTTTTGATTATATATACACACAGTATATATGATTTTTTTACTATATATATACTATAATATATATAGTATATAATTATATATATATATATATATATATATATATATATTATAATATATATATATTATATATATATATATATATATAGTTAATATATATAATTATTATTTATTTATATATATATATTATATATAAATCTTAGTTTGTTAGATTATCATGTACCAATTTTTGCCTATTTTTGGAAAAAATAAGTGCTCAGCAGCATGCTATTACCTAACGGCCGTCATTTTATTTCTTTCAATAAATTTTTTTGGCACTCACTGCCCCCCAGAGGTTAATATTTTAAGATACGAGGTTTACCGCAAATTATTTTGTTGAGTATTTAATATAATTTATGCTTTAAAACTGTTTTTAATCTTTACTGCTTGAATTTTGAGAAGTGATATATATATATAGTCCCACAGATTTTGATTCCTTTCTCGTAGCGTGGATGAGGTCTGCAATGGTTTGGATGAAGTTCCAATTACCTTGCAGATTCCAAAGTCCGAAAAATATCCCTTCCCATGTGAACACATGGGTGCCAAGGAAGGAAGCCCGCACTCCTCATGATATAGAAGCAGAAGCCAAGACCGAACACTCCAAAAATAAGACAGAAGACTCAACCCCAGATGAGTAATATTATAAATATATATATATATATTATAAATATATATATATATATTATATATATATATATATAATATATATATAATATTAATATATATATATATATATATATATATAAGTATATATATATATATATATATATATATATATATATATATGAGAGAAGAAGGTAAATGAAGCAGTTTGGAAGGAGGATGATGGGGACTTACAAGGAATAGGAAAGCTCTAATGGAAGGAAAGCGCCGAAAGGTAAGAATGAGAAAATAAGGGGAAACTGCTTAGAATAAATGAATAGGATGGTGCTTTTGTAACTGATGAATGGGTTGTGAAGGGAGTGTTGGAAAGAAACTTTTGAAATCTGTGTAACATTAACAGTATGAAGAGGTGATAGTGGATGTGTGCGAGTTTGATGGTGCAAGAAGGAATCAGGTATTTTTTTGGGGATCAAGGTCATTAAGACATGTAAGAATATGCAGAACAGTAAAGGAAGCCACATGGGCCTATCTAGACTGTCCCAAGTCAACCCACTAACCAAACATGCTCATGCAAATCCACAAGCACCCTAGGGCTTGTCAACTTAAAGATTAACTAAAAATCTACAATTTGGCTTAGTCAAAAATAATGGATAATTATATATAATACCAAACCATCCACAGCAATTAACTAACTTAAGTTTATGGTCACACATGCCCATCTAACATTAATAACTAACTATAGCTAAACCCCGCCAATTTGGTTCGTCAATATGTAATATGAAATAACCGCAACGCCATCCATAAACGTATCTAACCCTTTCTTAAATGTTGCAATGCGTTGTCACACTCAAAGCAACACTCCTCGTGGCAGGACATTCCAAAATTTAATCAACCCTATTACTGGAATGCATGCTTTCGTTATATAGATGGCAATGCCTTTCTTCTTAATTTTGCTTGTTATCGCCCCTGGTCACCTGTCATGCTCTACTATGAAAAATTTTTTGGTCTCTGTATTATCAATAGATGTAATATTTTGTAGACTTGTATCATGGTCCCCTCTGAGAAATCGCCTTTCTACAGAAAACCATTCCCGAACTCCTTCAGCCTCTCCTCATAGCTCTACCCTCAAACCCAGAAATCATCCTTGTTGCTCATCGTTGCACTCTCTCTAGCATATCCAAGCTTTCCTTTAATAAGGGACCCAAATGTGCACACGATACTCTATTACTGGCTAACCATAGCTATTATAGTCAGTTTACTTATTACTTTCCTTGCTCTTGTAAACAACATTGCGATTTATTATGCCCAGCATCTGATTAGCTTTGTTTCTAGCTTCCAAACACTGTTAGCTACTTTCAAATTACTGCTTTTATCACAACCTAAATCTTTTTCTTCGTCCACAGACTCAAACCAATTCCTTTCGTAGTTAAAACTTTTATTGGAGTAACCTAGGTGAAGGAACTTAAACTTTTTTACTAATAAAATTCATTTGCCACTTATCTGCCCAACCCAAGAAGTTTATCAAGAAGTCATTTTGAAATACTTTATACTTTTCCTTCACTGATTCTAACTGAGGTGGCCACTTTAGTATCCTGATCTGCAAACTTAGAAACCTGCATTTAAGTCCCTTGGTCTAAATCATGTTAAATATATATGAGGAACAATAGTGGGCCCAGCACTGAACCCTGTGGAACACCACTCTTCCCTAATTTCCCATGATGATTTATTCCCATTTAGTTTGTACACACTGTTTTTCCTATTCGCAAACACTCTTTAATCCAACCATGTACCACTCCACGCAATAACTTCCCAATAACCTTTTCATTCAGCCTTATGTTGGGAACCTTATCATAAGCGTTTACTAAAGTCTAAATATACCATATCAACTGGATCTCCTCGGTCAATGCAGTGAGAAATGTATTCCATAATTCTAACAAGGTTGTCCCTGACATGACCTACCCTTTCTGAAACCTTGCTGGGAGTCATACAATACCTTGTTATCTTCTGAATATTTCTCTGCTCTATATGAGCTTTCAGTAACTTTTCCAGAAAACTTTGCAACAGAGATGTTAAGCTAGATGGGCCTATAATTCCCAATGCTTCCTTACTAACCTTTCTTAATGAAATAGCAAAACATATGCTTGTTCTTCCCAGTCATCTGGTACCTCAACCAATGTTATAACAGATCGCTTAAAAAATCAAATACAGGTGCCTTTGCAATGCTGATACTACCCTCTTTCAGGATTCTACCATATATCCCATCAGGCCCGCAGCTTTACCTGGATCAATATGGTCTAATAAACGTTTAATATCTTTGACGTCAAATTCAATTCTGTAAGTCTCATTTGTTACATGCATACAAGAACTATTATCTATCTTTCCTCTGTAAACACTGAAGCAAAATAAGCATTGAAATGTTGACCAACTCCCTATCTGGAACTCGCTAAATTTTCATAAATTTAATTGGACCAATTGTCCTATTCTTACTTTTAAATTTATAAAAACTTCTTCAGGTTCTAATTACTATTCCTGCTAAATTAATTTCTGCCTCTCTCTGTGCCTTTTCTTATTGACTTGGTTAAGTTAGTTCTCTATTTTTCCTATAATTTTCTAAATTCTCTCCCTATTACTACCCTTGAATATTTTAAAACATCTATCGCCTTTTCATTAATTTTCTCTACTTATCTCTCTATTCCACTCAAAACAGGTTTTCTCTTCGCCAACCCTAATGGGTTTATCTTTAAATCAAAATACAGTGCCTTTGCAATGCTGATTACTACCTCTTTCGAATTCTACCAATATATCCCATCAGGCCCCTGCAGCGTTTACCTGGATCCAATATAGTCTAAATAGAACGTTTAATATCTTTTTGCGTCAAATTCAAATTCTGTAAGTGTATTTGTTACATGCATACAAGACCTATTAGTCCTTTCCTCAGTAAACACTGAGCAAAATAAGTATTGAAAATGTTGAGCCAACTCCTTATCTGAACTACTAAATTTTTCATAAAGTTTTTAATCTTATAATTGTTCTATTCTTTACTTTTAAATTTATAAAAAAAACTTCTTCAGGTTCTTATTACTATTCCTGGCTAAACTAATTTTTACCTCTCCCTCGTTGAATTTCTTCTTGACTGGTTAAGTTCGTTTACTATTTTTCCTTAATTTGTCTAACATCATCGTTCCCTATTGATACCTTGAATTTTTTAAAACATCTGCGCTTTTCATTAATTTTCTCTCTTATCCCTCTATTCCACAAACAGGTTTTCTCTTCCTGCGCCACCCTAATGGGTTTATCTTTAAAACATACTGACTGAAATATTCAACAAAATTTTCTTAAAATGTTCCCACATGATAAAACATTTTGGTCTTTAAACCTTTATCCCAGTCCAGTTATACTAAGCATGTCTGGTAATTTGGTAAAATGCACAATTCGGAAGATCTAAGATCCTTTCCTTCATGTAATTTTGGCATTTGGGCTCAGATATGTCACATTCATAATCTAATTATAATTATGTCACAAGTCTAATCTCCTCAACTCTAACTTCACCCACCATAATTTTCAATCGTTTCAGTTAATATTAAGTCTGAATAGTGCATCGTGTCTTGTGGGTCATGGACATCTGGCTCAAAAAGTTATCTAGTATACAATTTATAAATACAGAACTACTATGGTCCGTATTAGACGAGGAATCCCATTGAATGCCAGGAGAAATTAAAAATCACCCATTATGACTATACCTGTTTCTTTACTGTGGCATGCTGTCTCAATTTCTTTTTCAACAATTTCTGAGTCTAATTCTTGCCTCTGGCCAGGAGGTCTATAAAATGCCCCTATTCTATATGATTTATTAAACATAAGGATATCTACCCATACCGATTCAATATCATGGTTAGTTTTAAAGTCAGTCATTAATACAGATTGAATATTGCCTCTACGCTGGTGTAAATAAAGTGAATATCCGTCTATTTCATATTCCTGAAAGGAGTCTCCATATAATTCTTCATTAACCCATGATTCAGAACTGCAAATAATGTCTAGATTCTCATTTATGGTATAACTATCAGTTCATTTTTTTTTTATTTCTAAGGCTATGAGGCATTTGTGTACAAGCATATGATATTTCAAATGCTGTTTCTTGTATTTCTTTTATCTTTTTTAACCTATAACAACACTAGTTTTATTTATCCTGCCACCATTACAGTTACCAAATCTAT
>JABUQX010038732.1:2500-23769 GCA_015478945.1 Trachelipus rathkii
AGGCCTAATACTTTTTGTGAAGGTAATTTATCTAAGGATAAGTTTATTTCTTTAAAATCTTTACTTAAGTCTTGTTTATCAATATTTTCTAAAAATTTCTTTGAATTACTAGCTACTTGATGCAGATTAAAACCACTAATTTTTAAAATTTCTTTAACTTCTTTATAAACTGCTAGTCTCATTTTCTGATTTCACAGACTTTAAACAATCATCAACATAGAAATTTCTAAGTATGGTGTCTTTGGCTAAATTACTGAATTTTTCTGCTTCAATTACATTTGTAGTTTGCTTCAAGACATAATTTGCAATTGAAGGTGAGCTCACACTACCAAATATATGAACTTTAACTCTATATTCTTCTGGAGTTTTATTTAAATTACCATTTGGAAACCATAAGAAGCGCTGATAATCTTTATCTTTATCAAGTACCTGTATTTGATAAAACATCTTCTCTATATCTGCTATGAAAGCATATTTCTCTTTTCTGAACCTTAAAAGGATGCCTTGTAGGTTAGAAATATAGTCTGGGCCTGTGAGTAAACTATTATTTAAAGAAATACCATTGTATGGTAAAGCTGCATTAAATACTACTCTCATTTTTTTCTTTTGTTGATGAATTACGCTATGGTGTGTTAAATAGAATCTGTCATTGTTTAATAATTCAATTTTTCTCAACTTTTTCTGCAAAATTAAGTTTTAACATTTCATCTATGTTATCACAATATTGTACAAAATATTCTTTATCCTTCAAAAATTTATTTTTTAATGAATACAATTTTGCTAAAGCTTGATTTTTGTTATTAGGAAAATGCTGATTTTCTTTTTTAAATGGTAAACCAACTTGAAATTTACCTGTAATTGTTCTTTGTAATGTATTTTCAACCTTATTTTTCCACCTTTGATCTTCAACACTGTCACAGACTTGTTCAGGATTCTTTTCAGAAAACTCTCTTAAGCAATATTTTTCAAACAAGTTATCATCTTCTTCTTGTATTTGTGTTTTATGACATCTTAAACTCATGAATGCTGGTATACCATCTGGTGTCGAACCTTGTAATGCCCATCCAAATGAATACTTAACTGCAAAGGGATAGTTATAATGACCTTCCACTACTTCAATGGGTTTTAACAATTTACTTTGATTCATTCCTATTAATAATCCAATTTTTGATTCTATGAAGTTGAAGGGCACATGATTTAAGTATTCTAATCCATTTATATCTTTGATAGATGGACTCTCTTCCATTTATTATTATTAACATTTTTATTGTTATTTCTATGGTCATTATTATTTTCTTTTGTATAAAGTGACTTACCTTTTTCATTTTGTAATTTTGTTTGCTTTGGTTTTGTACCAATGCCAAGTTCACCAAACAGTGGTGTGTTCATTATTCTTGCTTCTTTTTCAACAAACTTTGTAAATGTACTAAAATTTACCTTTTTATTTTCTTCATACATACTATCAACTTTATTTCTCCACTTATCACGCTGCTTGTAGGGAAGTTTTTTAACTATTCTATAAATAGCACCAGTAGAATTCAATTCATTTAAAGGAGTAATATTTCCCATTGCATTATTAATAGCATCTAAAAACAAAGAAAAATCTGCCATGGCTTCACCATCTTCATTCTTAATTTCATTCCAGTCTTCTAACTTTTTCAAATATGTATTAGCGATAACTTGTTCATTTCCATACTGTTTCTCGAGTTTTTCTACTGCCTTTTTATAACTTATATTTTCATCCAAATGCATACAACTTCTTACTATATTTTCTGCTTTACCTTCTGTATACTTAATTAAATAGGAAAGCTTGTTCATTTCATTTTCACATTTTCCTTCTATATTTGTTTTAAAAACTAGCATAAAATCTTTAAATTTAGTAGGATCTTTTCCAGAAAATATTTCCGGCTCACACATTGGAAGAGGATTCTTAATACTCACTTCTAACTTTTGTTTTAAAATTTCTACTAATTTAGATTCCTGATTATTATTTTCACCTATACTTTTTATTTTAGTTTCTGAAAAATTTACATTTTTATTTTCATTTTTCACAGAGGTATCGCTAATACTGAAAATTGGACTTTCTAATTTTTGTTCAATTTTTATTAAACTTTGCTCTAAATTTTTTATATGACTACTATGTTGGTACAAATCTAAATTTTCTTGTTCCCTTTTCTTTGCCAAGTATTGTTCATGTTCTTGTAATTTTATTTTACTTTTTTCAATTTCGAGCAACAATGATTGGGCTATTGAATTTTTTGAACTAGATATACTTACTTTACTAGATATATTACTAGCACTATCTTGTGGTCTAATCTTTGGTTCATATTTATTCATATATTTTGAAATGTCACTTTTTAAATCATAATATGGCTTTAATTTTAATGTAAGCCACTGCTGAATTTTATCTGACTCTACAGATTCTGCTATTAGTTCACTACAAGTATTTTTTAAGGATTCTACTTTTGCATCTAATTGAAGTTCATCAGATTTTATTTCAAAACTTAAATCTAAATTGTTTAAAAAAGCATGCCATAATTTGCCTTTAATAGTGTTAATTTTTTTTGTAACAGTAGCTAATTTTCCTGAAGGAACTTTAAAACCTCCTTCAGTTGTTTCGGTATCATCTATATTTTCTATTTCGCTCATTTTTTTTTATTATTATTAAAAAACTAATAAAACTGAATAAAAATGTCAATAAGTCATTTATTTTATGTAAAATGAATAAAATAAAGATAGATATTACTTTTTAACACAATTTATATATACAGATAAATTCTTATATATTTCCTATATAAAAGTTTACCTATATATATTTTTTATTTATTTTATTATTTTTATTTTTGCTATTCTTATTTATACTTATTTTGTGTCAATCGGATGATCATTCCTCCATCTGAGTGACAGCTTCTGTATTCTTCATTCAAGCCTTATTTAGAAGAACTTTGTAAAACATCAGTGGTTTGAAATACTCGATTCGAAATGCATTTTATTTAAACATCGTAGATATATTCGAACAGGTTCTAAAAATATAAAAATATAACAAAACTATAAATATATAAAAGTACAAATACTAAATGTTAAAAAATAAACATAACATTGATAAATAGTTATTCCTGTTAAAAAATATTCAATAAAAATTATTATTATTTTTGGACTTTTTTATTTATTTTTGTCCTTATTAGCTTTTGTTTTGAAAAACTCATAGATGTTACTTTTTTAAATATTATACCACATTCACACCAACTATTAATACCTATAAACATAGCTATACCTTCTAAATTACTGATGTTTGGATTATATAAGTAGCTGAGATTAGGGTGGATGGCTTAGATATTACTCAAAATTGTAGGACTGCTGCTTTATTAATAAAGTTGCTTGAAGATTGGTGACTCTAATCATATAGCTGACAAATTCCTTAATTAAATTTCTTCTGGATGAATTCTTAGCTTTGTAGAGTTTTTCTTGATGTTCTAAATTTTCTTCTGGCTTCTTTATTATACTAAATGGTTGAAGAATTCAATTGCTAGTTA
This sequence comes from Trachelipus rathkii, assembly GCA_015478945.1. Taxonomy (NCBI): domain Eukaryota; kingdom Metazoa; phylum Arthropoda; class Malacostraca; order Isopoda; family Trachelipodidae; genus Trachelipus; species Trachelipus rathkii. Next base: position 6,034 of record JABUQX010038732.1, read on the forward strand.
TTCCACCTTAATAGTTTCTTCTTTGTGAAATTAATTAGCTCTTGAATAGATGTTACTAAGTGTTTCTTCCTAATGGCTTAATGTTGATTGAAGTTCAATGCTGTACTTTGCCTTTATTTTCTCAGTTTACTTTGGCAATTTGGCAGTTTGTTGCTTCAATAGCTTGTTTGAGTTTCTGCAATAGCTTATATTTGCTTGCAGTATCTTCTAATTACTTGGTTTTTCTTAATATTGGGCTTTCTTTAGCCTTTATTCTATTTGCAAGCCCTTAATGTTGCCCCACCTTCTATTCTGATTTCCTCAGCAATTTTCTCTGTTTTGCAATCAATTTTTTGCTTTTCTACTCTTCTCATATTTTGGTATTTTTTGTAACCATAGTTGATGTTCACATAGTATGAATAATATATGAATTAAAGAAAATTCATTACTATTCATACTATGTGAACATCAACTATGTTTACAAAAAATTTACCAAAAATATTAGAAATGTAGAAAACAAAAAATTGATTGCAAAACAGCAGAAAATTGCTGAGAAATTCAGAAAGAAGGTGGCAACATTAAGGCTTGCAAATAGAAATAAAGGCTAAGAAAGCCCCAATATTAAGAAAAACCAGTAATTTAGAAAACTGCAAGCAAATATAGGCTATTGCAGAAAACTCAACAAGCTATTGAAGCTACAAACTGCCAACTTGCCAAAGTAAAATTGAGAAAATAAGGCAAAGTACAGAATTGAGCTTCAATCAACACTAGATAGGAAGAAATTGAAGAAACACTTAGTAACATCTATTCATCAAGAGCTTATTAATTTCACAAAGAAGAAACTATTAAGGTGGAATAACTAGCAATTGAATTCTTCAACCATTTAGTATTAATAAGGAAGCCAGAAGAAACATTAGAACATCAAGAAAAACTCTACAAAAGCTAAAAATTTCCAGAAGAAATTTAATTAAGGAATTTGTCAGCTATATGATTAGAGTCATCAAATCTTCAAGCAACTTATTAATAAACAGCACCTACATTATTGAGTAATTATCTAAGCCCATCCACCCTAAATCTCAGCTACTATATAATCCAAATCAGTAATTAGAAGTATAGCTATTTTTATAGTATTTAATATAGTTTGGTGTGAATTGTGTATAATATTAAAAAATAAACATTTATATGAGTTTTTAAACAAAGACTAAAAAGGACAAAAATAAATAAAAAGTCCAAAAATAATATTTTTTATTTAAATATCTATTTTTCAATGAATTTATGGAACAATTATGTATAATTATTATGTTTATTTTATAACATAAGTATATTGTACTTTTATATATTTATAGTTTTGTTATATTTTTATATTTTTAGAACCTGTTCAAATATATCTACGATGTTTAAATAAAATTCATTTACGAAGTCGAAGTATTTCAAACCACTATGTTTTACATATATATATATATTATTATATAATATATATATATATATATATATATATATATAATATATAAATATATATATATATACATATATATATATACTATATATAATATATATATATATATTATATATATATATATATATATATATATATATATATCGCTCACCTTGCCCCCCCCTAAAATGAAAATCCTGCATACGCCCATCGACTTATATATATATATATATTATATACTATATAGATATATATAATATATATTATATATTAATATATCTATATATTATATTAATATATATATATATATTAGTATATATATATAATATATATTGTTTTTAAAAAAAAAAAACAATAAAAGTGCATTCATTGTAACCATCTTTTCATCAAAAAATTGGCAAAGCTGAAAATTAAAGCCATTTTTATTCAAGGATAGCACTTCAACGGCTTACGACGACACGTAGTAAAACATTATCATGCATTTTTTAATGAAACATTTTAAGGATAATAATAAAATTGAGATATCACACAAATATTTTGACACAATTTCATTACTCTTAAAGTCATTAATAAAAAAAATTGATTCTATTTGTAAAATAATAGAAAAAAAATCTCAATTGACTGCTTCTGCCATCATTTCTTTTTACATTTTTCGTGAAGAAAAATTTTCGGGTAAGATAGAAATAAGCAATCTTACGGAATTGTCAAAATTCTTACGTTAGGTGAGAATATTCTCAAATTTTTCTTAAAATTTGACAAAACGAACGTTTTTTTTGAGAACGTTCTTATTTTTCGTAAGAATTCGTAGGAATATTGCCAAAACGAAAACGGCTTTAGATAAGTAAAGCCGTTTTCGTTTGGCATTTTGATCTCTAGCCTCGATAGATAAATCTACGCATTTTAAGAACGGTTTCGTGACAAATCGACCGCGAATGAATTCTTATTCTTATAAACTTGTTTACAACTTACAAAACCATAATCCAGTGTTGAATGATGTCTTCAAGGGAGGGTTTCTCTAATTCTCTCTCTTTCTCCTCTCTCTCTTCTCTCTCTCTCCTCTCTCTCTCTCTCTCTCTCTCTCCTCTCTCTCCTCTCTCTCTCTCTCTACTCTCTCTTTATATATATATAAATATATATATAAATATATATAAATATATATATATATTATATACTATAGGATAATATATATCTACTATAGAAATATGTCTATAGCAAATATTTATATAATTTACATGCTATGGATATATATATATATATAATATATTATATATATATATATATATATATATATATATATATATATTAAAATAAGCCTGCCTTACCCTGAGAGACAAGTCACGGCACTTGCCATGATAAATATAAATATATATATAATATATACATTATATATATATATATAATATAATATATATATATTTATATATATATATATATAAAATAATATAATATATATATATATATATATATATATCTATATATTATATATATATATAATATATATAAATATATACTATATATATAATATTTATATATATTATATTATTATAATATATATATATAATAACTCCGTATTCTTTATTATTTTATTAATCTGTTTAAAGAAGTGGTAATGATGAGTCCTGAAAGATTATGAATTGTAAGACACCCAACGAACGGACCGAAACTGAAAAGGTTTTACCTTAAAAAACTAATCAAGTTCTCTTATGTTAATTTTTTTTAATTCTTATTTATTTTAAATTTGTTGTACATCTGTATTTTGTTTATTTTAAAATAAATTTTAAAATTATTCAAAAACATTCTGTTTTTATAAATTTTTTTTACTTTTATTAAAAAATAAACACTTTATACTATTATAATTTATTTAATTATTATATTAATTATTAGATTATGATAATTTTTTTTACAATTGTACTTAAGTGTAATCATGTAAGATTATTGTTTGAGTTAAAAAGAAAAGCCCCGTTTTCTTTCTTAACTATGGAAAATGAGATTCTGAGCTTCACGGAACACTACGGATAGATTTATTTATTTATTTGGAAGAACTATTTATTTGGCAAAAGTAATTAATTTAAATATTTTAGATATGATTTTTATTTGAAAAATTTTAAGAAGAATTTTAATTTTGAAAAATAAAATTGTCCCGTGGGAAGAATGAATCACAAGTTAACATCACACCTGACATCCTGGATAAGGTGAAAAACCATAAATAGAAGGTAATTTACTATTACCTGGTTCGATCTTTGGTTCTATTCTTGGAATACGATTATTGTGAGGATTCTATCGGTTATTGAGTAGAAGACTTATCTCTTGTATTGTGATATATTATTATTGAAAGTCCTGATTCAATAAAGCTCTACTACGATAGTGAGTCATAAGAAGAATACAGGTTAGATAATCATCGATTTGTTTTGAAGACAATTACCCCTCGTTCTTTGAAAAGAGAATTAGAAAGTCTTGTGATTACTCAAAGGGAAATACTATAGAAAGGATTGAATAGTAACAGAGAGACCTATTGCAAAACTGTCTGAAGCGAAAGTGCACCTCAACAATAATATATATATATATATATAATATATTATAATATATATATATATATTATATATATATATATATAGTATATATAATATATATATATATATATATTATATATATTATATATATATATATATATAATATATAATATATAATATATATATAGAATTTTTATATGCATTGAGAACGCACTTCGGCTTGATTCAGCAAACTTAATATTTATTGAAAGGATTTACTTTCTAAAGTAAAGGGCTGCTATAATCGTGGAAGTCAACTGAGGCTATAGAAGCATTCTGCAAATCAAAAGACTTGATTGGATTGTTCACGGAATTTTGTGTCTGAAGTGAAAGACTACATTGTGAAATCTTACCCTAGACAATTTGACCAATTTTATTTTGTTACTTATCATAGCGCATTGGACATGTCCCCTTCGGATTATTTATTACAAAAATCTCATGCTCCAGTGCATAATTGAGGCTCGTCCGGAATAGTTTCTGAAAGAAAGAAGGCTTAGGAATTTTATACTGCTGAAGAGAAATGCAAGGGAAGCAGCTGAAGAGAAAGAGAGCAGCTGAAATAGAAGAAGAACGGGAAGCAGCTGAAAGAAAAGCTGACAGAGAAGCAGAAAGGGAGGATGCAAGAGCAGAGAGACAAAGAGAGCAGAGCTAGAGCTCAGAAGAATGGAATTGCAAGCGGGCATCAATAATCAACAACAAGTTGTAAATAATAATGATGTTAAGGCAAGAGTGCCTAAGCTCCCCTTTCGCAGACAATAGAGATGAGATAGATTGTTATCTTGAACGCTTTGAGAGATTTCGGAGATAAAACATGGAACAGAGGGAATGGGCATCCCACCTAGCGCTTATTACAGGAAAGCTTTAGTTACATATTCCCGCATTCCAAAGAGATTCAAAGATTACACAAACTGAAAATAATGCTCTTTGTTGTGTTACAATTTAATAGAAGATATGGCTACAGATAAATTTAGGTGTGCAAGCAGTATAACGACGAAAGACCCGACAAGTTCATCGACAGATTGAAAAACTATGTCATGAGTGGACAGAACTGGCAGAGATAAATAAAGATTTCGAATATAATCAAACTGATAGTAACAGAACATTCCTAAAACATTGCCCAGAATTTATGGCACGTTCTTATGAGAAGGGCCCCTTTGTTGACTGCGTATCGTGCTCAAGAAAGCGGAAAAATCACGTTCCTGGTGGTAACAAAAACTTCGCATCACATTAGTAAAGGAATGATACCTATACACACAAATTGTACTTATGTAGCATCTTCATCCGCTGCCAAATACTATTATCCAGTCCACTTGTTTCAAAAGTGGAAGAAAAGGGCACAAGGCCATCGATTGCAAGAATTACAGCCCCTATAGGAAGGACGATCAATATCGAGACGACCATAACACACGCTCTTACAATAATTGGAGAGAAGGACCAAAAAGGGCGGCTGCTGCCATAACAGCTGAAATTAAACGATGGGACAATGAGGCTGCCTCCGATATTACACCGACACGCGGAGATTTGAATGCCGTTGGAGACCCTGACCTTATGGAAACATTGTTGACGACAACAATAAGATTCTTATCTTTACATTGTGCAGAATGACACCTGTGCTCAGTGTCGCTGCGTAAAGAGTGGTACGCAAGACCCAACGTCCAGAAAATGCATTATGCTGTTGTCGATGGAAAATCAAACGGAATGCGGGGAAAGTATTGAAGGACACCGTTGCGACTCTGTTATCGTAAAAAGATACGTCGTAGACACGAGAACTTTGAAGAGAAAACAAATTACTACTGATCGACAATACGATTAGGGATGCGCCAGTTTGTTATGATTGACGTCATTACATCTACTTACGGGCCGTGTTGAAGCCATAGCTCTGGACGATGCTATATATGATTTAATAATAGGGAATATTCCTGGCAAGGAATGCAGAAGACCCTGTTGATAGTGCGGTGGTGTCGCACGCGAGGGCAATGGATAGTCATCAGAAGGAAGCGCCACCAGCGTATGAGAGATATGATGGAGCACTCTGATGTCAAGCGAGGGTAGTGTCGTGCAGAGGGTGAAGCAATAAACTCTGCAGGACGAAAAATCACAGCGCCTGACACACTTGGAGCGCCGCCTTCCTGTCAAGTGGTTACGCCGCGCGCGTGTAGTTCACACGATGAAGGGTCAACTGCACCGGAAAGCACCCAACAGCCAAGTAACGACGGAATCACTCGTGAAAAGTTCATCGAGTTTCAACGAGATGATGAGACGTTAAATAGATGCAGGGCCTTGAGTGAGATAGAGAACAAAGAAGAAAGGCAGTCTTTCATGATGTAAAGAAGGGAATTTTATATCGGTGTAAACAGGATAAAGAGGGCTCGATCGAGCAAATCGTGATACAAAGAAAATTACGAAAGCAAGAAGTTTATGATATGGCCACCACGATATATTATTGGGGACATCTCGATTAAGATTACACAACAATACTCCAGAGTCTACTGGCTGGGATGAACGAAGAGTATCCAGATTTCTGCACTCATTGAAATATGCCAAAATGGTACCAAAAGAAGGTTGTAAAACGCCACTGACAAAATCCCGCTTATAGAACCCGTTCAAAAGGTGTCGACACCTCGCAGCCCGATTGTTATTTCTTCTCAAGATGGGCACCAGTATATACTAACTTTGTGACTACGAAACGAGGTACCTTGAAGCTGTACCGCTAAAAAAATATCGATACAGAGACGGTTGCAGAAGCTCTGGTGGACTTGTACTCTAGGATTGGGGTACCGGATGAAATACTAACTGACCTAGGGACACAGTTGAAATGTATGAAGGAGGTCTCTAGGCTGCTAGATATAAAGCAATTATGCACGACGCCTTATCATCCTATATGTAATGGCCTAGTTGAAAAATTCAACGTAAAACATGAAGAATGCTAAAAAGACTCTGTACGAACAACCTGAAAGTGGAATAAATATAAAACACCTTATTCGCCTATCGTGAGGTGCCGCAGGAGAGCACCGGGTTCGTGCCTTTTGTGAATTATAATGTATGGTAGGAATCGTGAGAGGACCTCAAATTGGAAGCATCAAAACTCGAAATAAGCAACTTACAACTATACTCATGCGAACAATTACACACGACGCCTCTGTTAATATTTTTCAGCTCGTGTAAATATCTTTTTTAAATAAACACTAGCGAAGGTGTTGACATAAAAGAAATAGTTCGTAACGTGAACGAAAAAGCCACTTATAACAGATTGTGACCGGTGGATCATTTAATTATATGCTTAATGAGCTTTATTTTTTAATCTTGGTACGAATTTTTACAGTTATAAGAACGTGTGTATGGATGAGAGATAACTGGTAAGTATATTGAGCAATCTATACATACCACATTTTTATAAAAATAGGCTAAATGCTATTTCGTGATTAGGAACATACAAATCAATTGATGGTAGAAGAGTGTACTGTCATATCTTATACTTATCATTAAGCGCTAGAGATCATTATAACAATGGCGACAATAGATTATATTGCACCGTTATTGTTTACACATAGGTGACTAGAGATGATTCGGTCAGAAGCGAGAGAAACTTTACCTTTAAAACTCAGTGCTTCTTCTGAGCGACTATACTAGACTTACTTTAAGAACTCTCTGTGCTTATTAATCTTGCTGTGAAATTACTAAAACTTTCATGTTTACTCGCCTTTCACTGAAAGGTAATACAAATTTTACCTTTGCAGTTTGTGGAGCTCATTAGCTTATTATAACTCATATTGGCATGTAGTTGATAGAGGGATCACTTACATCGCAAGCATACGGCTCTGCACGGCTAACACCTACATTAATTGGGAGGCATAAAGTAAGATACTAGAACTAATTACGGAGATGTTAAGGAGGTTTATTGACTCCTTATTTTAGAAGTCGGCACAGTTACACGAGAATATCTGTTGATATTTCGTCATCTGTATAGTTTACTGTCTTTCGTGCAGACTTTAACTTTCTGCTTTGACTGCTTTTTATGAGGCATTCATCTAAAACTTCCCTAATTTACTATTTACATAACTTTATGGAGAGCAGTAAATCGTAAGTCTCAATAAGACGGTTGGCTCAATACTGTTTAGTAAGAATACTAGCCAGATAGAATGGATGAAGAACACTCTTTTTTCGGAGGTAGTATGTTTTTATATCGCGTGCGTACAGGAGTTGTAGACTACGTTACGGAAATTGAGTGTAGGAGAAGGAGAAAGAAGTTGATTTAGGAGAAAGAATCGCGATTGTGCTTTTTTTTGATTTTGCTAAGTTAACTGTACGCCAATATCTTATTGGAAGACGCTGTAGAATGGAAACGTCTATTATAATCTTAGGTTGATTCTCAAGGAGATTGTAGAAACAAAAATCAGATCAGTACATTTAAAAATAAATAAAAGAAAAATATTCTAAACAGGTTTTTGGGAACTAAACGAGTTCAAACGAGTATTTACGGATCTGCCAGGAAAATATAGATATAACTGTTTGAGGCTCAGATTTTATAACCTTCTTACGAGTCATTAACTCGTCCAATTTTGTTTTCCAAATATTTCACTTTTTAAACAAGCCTTCTTAAGTAATAAAACTGGGCGTACTCCATACCATATGCCCTGAGAGAAACATTAAAGTAAAATAGAGGTCGGCGAAAATGTCTTCATTAAGAATGGTAGACGTGGTTAATGGTTCACAGACTTTAAGAGGAGTCTGATTCCTCATATATAGACATTTAGGAAACTACTTCTAAGGTGCGATTAGTTGATTGGTGAACGAAGAAAGGAGCGGTATGGTTCCAACCCGGTTTTTGGTTACTTAAGACGCAGTTAACTATACCGGGAAGTTACAACCACGGGCGTCACTTATGGGTGCACGAATTTTTGTTCTGACATCTCGAGAACAACCAAACTAGTGTACCGATCTTACTGAAGGGGAGATTCTGATTCACACAAGTTTGCTAAGGATAATATAATACTCACCTTACACGAGAGAAAATATTAGCGATGATCTCCAGTTTAAGAAGAGTGTGCTATTGGCAAATATCATTGAGGACGAGCGGGACGAATATTTAGCCTATTCTTCTTTCGCAAGCAATGACAAGCTTTGGTGTAATTTATCGGGCCACGGGCGCTCACTACGAATTTCTCACTACGCGATGATAATTTTGGACTAGTAAATGACAAGGCGCGACAACGATTTCTTGAGGTTTAGGGTCGCGTGAAAGACTAGTACTTATAGACGGTTTACTATAATTGGCTTCTGGAGGTTTATTTAGAGAGTACACATCTACCATCGGATAAGTTACGCAAACTCGCAATCACATAATTGTAGGGAACATCAGCCGTGAGTAAATGTCGGGTATTCGCTTATCAGTTACCTGTATTCATTTGATAAAACACCATTATAACTTGTGTATCATATCTATAACAATTGCGTCTTGAGTGCAATAGAGGGGTTGGCAGATGATTTAGCTGTCATACCTCTCTATTGACCGTTCAAAAGAATGCGAGCTATGGGATAGTCGCTTTATAAAGAAGATCAATTTGTAGAGTTATCTAGTTCTCTGGTTGAGAGAAGGAGAGATTAGTTCGATGCTACATAGAGTGGGACAGTCCGAGTGTATAGGGTAGTTAAACTTATTATAAAGGAAATACCAAGATCAGAGGCCAGTTCGGAGAGGAGGTAGACAACATTAACCAAGAAAAGGGCGCTCTGCGAATTGAATCTACACCCTGCATTAACTTCTTCGACAGGCGCTTTCTACCAAGGAATTTTATATACCCAATTTACTACAACGCGTAGCTTGCATCGTTAACAGGGCGAGCTAACGAGAGCACCATCGCATTTTGTCAATCGTTGTCGCACTTAATATGGTAGTATTTTTGGTTTTGGAGGATAATAGAGTTCAGTTACGGAGAACTTAGCGTTCGAGTCGTGTACTAATAGACTGGAAGAAAGTCTTTATCTCATTTGGATTTATGATTAAGGTCTACTGTAAGTCCCATCACTGAACGCTTCCAATCTCAACAAGCCATTCATTACTCCAAACTAATTTGCCAGGAGTCTTGATTCGCAGACTACTTATGGTCATGGCAAGGCATAAAAAAATTGATTGAACACAGATTTTTTCAGAATGACGCATGTGAATTCACCTGTTCCTTATATAGTTATAATATCATGCGAGTAAGAAAATATACATCACTATCACGAGTGGAGAGAAGTTGTGTTAGATCTCTACATATAATAATAAGTTGGCTATTTATCAAACTGCTGTAACAGGACTAGGTAATTTTTATTTTTTACTGAACTATATTTGGGCAGTAGTCGTAAAGTTTTCGATATATAATTGCTCACTTGATTTTTTTTATATTGTAGGAAGGGAGTTCGGTATCTGCAGACAGGACTGCAATGCTTAAGAAGCCGCGTGATCTTTATTCTTTTTATTGCAAGAAACTATAAACATAAAAGATAAGATAGTGTATGGACATGGTTGTGGCATGATCGTCGTCGGCAACTTGAAATTTACCCTGTTCTGTTTTGTGTATGTATTTTTCGCTTCAACCTATTTCTTTTTTCGCACCTTTTGGGATCCTTCATAGCTCGGTCACACAACAAGTATTACAAGACAAGTTTTAGGGCCTGGGAATCAAATTTAAGGGTCATGGAAAATACGATTTCTTTTCAGGAAAACTCTTCTTAAGGCAAATGTTTTTCCAAAACCAATTATCTCATATTTCTTGCTTCGTATTGGTGTTTATGAGCATCTTAAACTCATGAATGCTGCTAAGTATTAAAGCTAACGAGAATCGGAACGTAAAAGATTATTGTTTTAGTTAAAAAGAAAAGCGCCCATCTTGGGCTGTCCCGTGATATTCGTTTTTTGTAATTTGGCTTAATGGCCGGCGTGTGTTAGTGATGATAAGGACTCAAATGCGAATTGAAATTACTTGAGATTTAATCTGAGTTTCAGCGTGTAACAATGACCGAGAAAATAAGATTGGTGGATAAGATATTTATTTTGGAAAGATAATTGTTGCTTATTTGGCAAAAGTAATTAATTTAAAATATTTTAGATATTGAATTTTTATTTTGAAAATTCTTAAGATTTTAAAAATTTGATGTAAATTGATAAAATTTGTCCATACGCGTTTGAAGAAACGTCTTACCAAGGTAACATCACACCTGGAATCAACATTTCTCGGTTTACACGACACGCGCTCTTGTGATATTATAACTCATTATGATTCATACTTACCCTATGAAAGGTATTTTAAACTTCACTTGCCTGGTTCGGTCCTTTGGTTATAATTTCTTTTGAGTTATTATCATATAGAAAGGAGCGAGGCAGCTCTATTATTCGTTAAGTGAAGGATTTTACTGATCAGGTTATCTCCAGAGTTTATTAACAAATTGATGAATCGTAGTGAGACACTCTGACCTTTCTCATTTCTCTTGTATTGTTGATTTATTATTCTTATTAGTAGTATAAGTTGCTCCAATGAAGCTACGTAACTACATTTTTTTATAGGCGTTTACATGTGCAGACATAAGAAAGAATTACAAGGTTAGATATTCTATCATTGGGTCCCAGTTATACTTTGTTTTAGAAGACGTAATTGGAATGATTATTTTGTTGTTATCCACTCGTTATGAGATAGAGAGAAATAGGAAATCTCTAATATATTGCCTCAAAATTTGGGAATGAGGCATTATTATTGTTTTATAGACATAATTAACATTTTTGAATGATTGTATAGTAATTATCGTACAGATTTACGTAGTTATGAGGAGATCCTAGTTTGTAATGGGTAAACCAATGTACCTGCTCTGAAAAAAGGAGAAGTTTTATAAATACTATATCAAAATATTAGTTTTACTATGTAGTTCAGTTAGATATAATAATATTAGTTTAGTTGGCCTCATTATATTTTTCTAGATATAACAAATTAGGATATATTCTATATATAATTAGTTGTTACTATATAAAAGCTATATAATACATTTATCACTATTTTTTATATTTTTACTATCTGTCCAACATAATACAACTATTATTATATTCTTACCACTTATCTACAGTATAATTACTACTCATGTATCTTAGTTAAGGGATGTTTTTTAATACTATAAATTTACATAAGGTATTTTTACTATGACAAATTGGCACGCCAGTAGCAACGAAGATTTGGATTTCTATGATTTTCAGAATACTACTCATATTTATTGAAAAGGATAGTTACTTTCTAAAAAGTATCAGGGACTGCCTGATCACAAATTCATAATAGCCTCTGTCGAAAACGCTCAGAAAAGGTAATGAGAACTATAGATAGCCATTCTGCAGAATTGCAAAAGCCGTGGTTGGCTGTATCTTGTTCCGCATTTTTCATTGATACTTAATTTGTGTCTGTTAAGTTAGATATAGCCGACCTCTCTTTACCATACATTTTGAATAGAATCTTACGCTAGACAATTTTGACAATTTTAATTAATTTAGGTAAATATAAAATTGTTCCGTGGGACAAGAAGACTCAAGCAAGGTATCATTGAAAGACAATACCTTGATTATCTGCGCATAGCGGTGGAAAACCTATTTTAAACTAAGAAAGAAAATACTTTACTAATTACCTCTGGTTTGGTGAGTCTTGGTTCTATTTATGGACATACGAATAATCTCGTATACTTTGAAGGAATATCTACATCGGCTTCACTCTAAAGGGTATATATCCCAATACTACTTATTCGTGTGAAGATTCTCTTGTATTGTGGATATATTATTGGTTGAAGTCCTGATCAATAAATTAGCTTCTTACCACGACAGTGAGACCATAACATAGACGAATATTTAACACGCTTTTGGTTAGATAATCCATTACTGTACTGATTTTGTTTTGGAAAGAAACAATTGGTAAGAATTTTGTGCCTTGAATAATAATTGAAGAATTGATTTAGAGAAAGGAAGTCCAATTGGTTTACGACTATTTACCGGTTCAATTATTAGAGGCACATACTTTTACTATTAGTAATATTTCGATTGTAGTAGAGATAAGGGGAGCTTTGAGTAAATAAAACGGAGTAAGACCTAATTGGATAAACTGTACGATGAGGAAAGTTATATATATAATTTCCAAAAATATTTCACTTTCAATCCCACTATTTCTTATTAAATAAATACAATTCTTATAATTAACTATTATATATATCATATTATATATTATACTACCATTCTATTATAAATAATTTACTACTCTATATAATATTATAATATATATATATATTATAGTTCTTATGTCATTTGTATATACATAATCTACTAGTAATAAGATATAATATTCTATAATTATGTATATTTACTTAATTTATTTTATTATTTTAGTTAACAATATCTTTATATATATATATATCATATATATTGACTCAGATATAGCTAATTTTACTAAAATTAGGATAGCTTGAACTGTGTCTATATCTAATGACATTGGAATCGACTTCTCGGCATGGCATTCATGAAATCATAAATATTACTACTCAAAAGAGTTACTTAATCTATAAGTAAAGCCGCTGCTGTTAATTCTGTGAAGATCAATCTTGAGGCTTAGAAGCATTCTGCAAATCAAAAAGATTTCTGTTAGATTGCTTATCGATGCCCCGATATTTGGTCAAGTTCACTGAAGTGAAAGTCACTACATTGTGAAATCTTTCTTCCCTAGACAATTTGACCAATTCTATTTTGTGTTTTTTTGAAATAAAGAATCACCCGGGAATTGTCAAGTTTATTTATTGACAAATAAACAAAAAGTCGGATCAATATATATTATTATTATTATTATTATTATTTATTTAATATTATTATTTATTATATATGCATATATATATTACATTCTCATTATTGATTAATTATTATATTACTTCATTATTATTAACAGTATATTATATAATATATATATATATATATATATACTACTCACATAATAGAATTCGAATATGAACTTAAATAAATATATTAAGATATATATATAATATATATATATATATATAATATCCTAACCCATATAACATGCTAAAAAGTTTATATAAGTTTATATAATTATATATATATATATCATATATATACTATATATAGAAAAAATATATAGTACTATATATAAGACAAGTTTAACTATAGGTGATCATAATACATATATATATAATGTAAAATACAAAATATAAAATTATCAATATATACCATAGCACAATATTTGATTAAATTAATATACACAATTGTTAAATACACTTATAATATAATATATTATTATTCTTTAATATATATATCAAATATACAAATAATCATTATAATATATATAATATACCTATATATACATATTAATTTATATATCTATATAATATACTATAATATAAAGACTACTTTTCGTTTAAGATATCTTAATATATTAATATCATTATATATACATATAATATATTCAATATATAAACAAAAAATATATAATAATAATATAAATATAATACATCTATATAAATATAATATATACCATATATTATATCAAATATATATTAGTAATATAATACAATACTAAATATAAATTATAAAGTAAACTAAATTTCAAAAATTAACTAATTTATTGATATTAATTTTGCACTATCGATAATATAATATAATCACATATAATACAACATATTTATATATCATCCTATATTCTAAATATATAAATAAAAAAAACTAATAAATAAGATATATATAATATACCTATTAATATTTATATATATAAAATAAAATCACATTTAATATATTACCTATATATATATACATAATATATTATAGTAAATATACTATAATTATTAAATATAAAATAAATAATAATCTTATAAAGGTAATATAATATATATTTAACACAGTCATGCAATTCGATATATATATATATATATATAACTATATATATAATATATATTATCAACATATAATATATTATATATCTTATATATATATATTATAACTATATATATATATAATATATATATATATATATAATAGTATACTTTATACTAGATATATATTATATATATATATGAATATAGTAGACTATCATAGGGTTAAATTTGGAGACGTGATATGTGGGTCGAATGATAACCTCGTCGTAGACGAGTGGATGCCGGGCGCTACCCCCCAAAAAATGGAAATGGTCGTAGATAGGCTGAAATATTAATGGGAAAGTATTCGTGCCTAGAGCTGATTCGGAATCCGGATTCGCTTTCGCACACAGCAACCGGTGCTGCGCGGTGGGCGTGCCGAGTTGTTTAATTATTTGATTAATAATATAACACAATTATTTATTTCTTTATTATATGTTTTATTTATCTTAATTTGAACCCGTAGCATATTCTGTATTATATCATGGTTATAAGTTTGTAAAGAGGTGTCTCGGGGACTATTGGGGTTCTCCAGTATCAAAATAATGGCGACGAACATTGCAATTAAGCAGAAAGTGGACGAAGGAGTCGAAGTCGAGTCGAGAGTTGCCGAAGTATTCAATTCGAGGATCGAGAAACGACGAGTCATTTAGATCAGAGGAGCCGGCATGTTCGACAACGGTTCAAACAGTGCTCGGATGCCGTGTTGCGATGTTAGTGCTGAGGTCAGGAATAAATAATTCGATTACGTCCCTCATATTGGTTATTCAACCAATAATGCATGTTTTTTAAGATCGGGTAGAATTCCCGATTGAGGGGTTGTAATGTCGTAAACGGAAGTATACTTGGGGGCGCGCATCTCGACATTTGAGGTTAACAGAATGCATTCGTATGTGACCGAGCACCTTTGGCTGCGGCCCTTCATGGTACAGTCTTACATCCACCTTCAGGGTACCCCGAAGATGGGTCTTCATGCATCTCTGCTGGTGATCTCCACGTAGTGCTTATAGCATCACCATTTCAGCTCCCTCGCTTCAAAAGGGATTGTGTTTATATATAGATGAAAGAATAGTTAAGTAGCGCAATCGTGAAAGCTTTTGTATAAAACATGAAAGATAACTCTAAATGATAACCTACAGTGTGCCTAATGAACATCTGTTTGTCATATAACATCAAAACTTGGTTATATGTACAAAACTATAAAAATATATAAAAAATTAAAGAGCATTTTTTATTTAAAAAAGTAGTAGCTATATTTGTAGCGGGTGATAATAGGAACGTGTACCGCTCGCTCGTGACTAGACTAATTTTAGCGACTAAAAGCATATATAACTTTTAACTAGATATATAATCCAGCTCGCTTACTTTGCTTAATAGTTGAACTAGTTTATTCTACGTAAGGTATGTTATGATTTCTTAGTTTTTAGGTGATATTATCGCTATCAACGCAACATTATCACTTGGGTATTTTAAAACTTTGGGTTATGCATATGATTATAAATCTAACTACTTTCTCATATTGCTAAATAGAAACTTTACTCATATATACTAAAAAACTACTACTACTTATTAACTTAATACATTATACATTAAACCACATTTCGCATATTATAAACTTGAACAACTACCACATACACACATATCTCGGATAAGGCTAACACCCGACTCACTACTACTATTCGACTACTACTATACTAACTAATAAATTTATAATAATAATATATAATAATAAAATATAATAACATATAATATATATAATAATAATAATAATAATAATTAATAATAATAATAATATAATTAATAAATCATAATAAACATCAATAAATATGAATAATCAATAGGAAACTATATTTATCAACATAACTCTCAATTTAGAAAAGCTTACATTTGGTAGCATAAATACCTTTTCTGTTGAAACTTTATTCGACTTGTTGCCAAACACACTAAAACAGTTTTGGTTAACTCTAAGGAGTAGACAGATTCTATGAGATTGTTATCCATTATGATACTTAATTATTGTCGGCCATAATAATTATATTATTTATGATTTTGATAATGATGAGAATATATTTCCAAACCAGAGTATACTATTATTGATTTAGACTTATAATATAATTATGTTAGCAAAGATATTATTAGTCATGATTTGTGATGTAGATCGGGATAGGTTATTTTTATGATAGTTTGTAACAGGGAATTTTTGCTATATTCTTACAGTATATAATTCATAGATTAAAAATGATAGTTATACCAAACTAGCAGACCAACCTATTGATGAATGTAGTATAAATTCACACTAGTTATTAAGATTGCTG
Organism: Trachelipus rathkii; assembly: GCA_015478945.1. Classification (NCBI taxonomy): domain Eukaryota; kingdom Metazoa; phylum Arthropoda; class Malacostraca; order Isopoda; family Trachelipodidae; genus Trachelipus; species Trachelipus rathkii. The sequence goes on from JABUQX010038732.1 coordinate 23,232, forward strand.
CAGATCTATTGATAAATTTGGTCACTTATAGCTCTAAGATAATACACTAACTAATCACTAATGATCAGTTTTAGCTGCTGATGATATGTTTGAAAAGGGGGGGCGGATAGGTTAAGTTTTGTTGTGTTATGAGGGGTAGGTTGAGAATTATTCATAGGACCAATGTAATAATAATTAATAATAATAATATAATCAATAATAATAATAATAAATTAATAATAATAATAATATATAAATAATAATAAAATAATAATATAATAATAATAATATAATAATATATAATAATAATAATAAATAATAATAATAATTCGTGTATGGGAATGAAAATAATATTTGGCTCGGTTATGCTATGGAACTTTCTTAATGTTGACAGGTTTATTCGTACGTAAGGTGTGTTTTAGAGTGTTTTGGTCATTTGCACATTATATCTTAGTTCATGCTATGAATACAGAATTAGCTTTATTGAATGTGAAAACTTTGCTACGGCTGCAGTATTAGCACACAATATGGGTGGCCGTTGGTCAGTGATTAGTGAAAA
>JABUQX010038733.1:0-5000 GCA_015478945.1 Trachelipus rathkii
TATATATATACATATATAAGTATATATATATATATATATATATATATATATATATATATGATTTTATTTTTCTCTTGGTGTAGATAGATATATTTTTCAAATAATATTCATCGGGTGGGGGGATGTTAATATTAATAGGGTAAATTTTCTAAATTAATTTATTTTAAACTTATAACTTTAATGTGGAAATTTAAACTATTGGAGGTGTCCATCATTTTGTACGGGATTAGTTGTGCGTAGGCACACTCAACCGTCAATGAGTGGGAACACGCTCTTTTTTAGATATATATATATATATATATATATATATATATATATATATATATATATATATATATATATATATATATATATATATATATATATATATATATATATATATATATATAGTATATATATAATATATATATACGTGTATATTCACTATTAGAACTTTGATAACGAGTGTAAGTTAATTAAAAACGATAAAAAGGATTGGGTGTTTGAGATTTAATGAATTAAAATTATCATTAAAACGTTAAACGTGGGATGGCACTTTATTTATATTAAATCTCAAACACCCAATCCTTTTTATCGTTTTTAATTAACTTACACTCGTTATCAAAGTTCTTATAGTGAATATACACGTATATATATATATATATATATTATTGGAAAAATTCTTTGCAGAATTATCCGAAAGGTGTAAATAGAACAGTTTGTGACTGTTCCTTCCAAATTGAGACGTCTATTCAATTACTAAAACTAGCTTAATAAATAAAAGTTTAAAAGTTTAAAATATTAAAAAATACGACTCACCTAAGTTTAATGATATAGCTTGATGATTATCGTTTTCCTAAGTAATTTACTTGGGATTGAGCCTTTTTATTGAAGGCTTTATTAATTAAGGTATAGGTAGTTAAAGTTCAAAGCTTAAGGCTATCATAATCTATTACCTAGTAAGAGTGGTTGTACCAAACTTAAACCAAGGATAGGGCGATAAAGTTAGAGAAGATTAGAATTAAATAGAATAGATAGAATACCTAACAACCAGCCCTGCTAAAGTCGGAATATAAAGTTGGGGCTAGCTTGGCATCATAGAATCCTAGCCCAATTCAAGCTTGGACAAGCGTATACTCTATCTTTTAATAAGGTAAGATTTATCAAGCCTATCCACTTATAATTATAAAACATAAATATACTTAGTCATTTTCTGGCAAATGGAGACTTTATAGAACAAAAGTTATAGCGCATAGCTACATTTTAACTCTTAACGCGCTCAAAGGCTTTCAGTACTCTGCCCTAAGCTAGTCTCGCTTCAATTTTTTTAAAACCCACGCCCTTGGGTATTGCCAAACTAAAAATATATATATCGCTAAAGCAAAAAGTCTCCAAAACACCAAAATATTCTAAAATCTTGTAAGCATTTTAAAAACCCAAAGTTCAATTTAAGATAATTCATAGCAACATAGTAAGGTTTAATACAGGAATAAAATATTTCTAATATCCTCCCAGCAAAAAACAATTTGCTGGAGGCAAATTAAGGGGAAATGATTTTCAAATCTACAAACAACTTTTAAACCATAACATTTAGTTCAGAACAACATGCAATTGCTCATATCATACCATGCAAATTAATTTTATAGCAAATCAAACATATTTACAAAGTTTTAAGCTTCATATAACAAGCCAATACAATAGTATAAGCAAAGTATTCAAAATATAATTAACAGGGAGAGGTAGAATAAATTACTCAAATTTATTCAAGCAGTCCATAAAGACAAGTGTGTAAAAACAAATAAATTGTGCAATTAAAAACTTTAAAGTAAGATTTTAGCTTTGAACAATGTTTGTGATATAATAAGCACTATTGTAAACCCAGAGACATAAAAAAGGGTAATAGGAGTATAATCTAGCACTGCTGTTGTGCAACCAGTTCAATCCAGAATTAAATGAAATTCAATGCAAAATCTTTTTTTTTTTAACAATCAAAAAATAGACCACATGGGTCCAAAGAAATTTTTTTTTTCAAAGGAAGCCGATGATGGCCAAATGCAAAATAAACAAACATATATAATATCAAATAAGTTTTTATCTTTAATAGCCCATAGGCTAAATAATATAAAGGGACTACACATATGCAAAAGGTTAATGTAGACGTTTAAAAGCCAATGGCCAATTGTTGTCAATGTTTAAAAAACACATGTAATGTACGTAAGTTAAATTTATAAAGGAATTTTTATTCCAAAATATGCCAAATAAGTGTAAAAGGTTGTGTAAAAGTTTAAAACCAATAGGTCAAAAAATGTTAAAAAACACATGTAATGTAAATTACACAAACTATGTAGTAGCCATTTCAAAATACCACCAGTAGGTCTAATCAAGTATTCATAAATAAAATATATATTTTTTCGAACAAGCCGATGGCCAAATAAAATATATAAGTAAAGTATGTAATGTCAAATAATTGTTAAACTGCCCATAGGACAACTGATATAAAGGGACAAAACATGCAAATGGTCAATTATTAAAGGACCAAACTTATATATCTAAGGTCAAGTAAATGTTTAAAAGCCAAAGGCCAAATAATGAAGGACCAAACATATATACCGTATGTAAGGTCATGTAAATGTTTAAAAGTCAAAAGCCAATTATGGTAAATGTTTAAACAACGTAAATAAAAATAGGCAAATTAAAGAAATTTGTCTCATTTTTTTATTTAAACATGCCAAAGGCCAAAAACCCAACAGATAAATATGAATGTTTAAAGGAAGACCACTACCCAAAGATAGAAGTCCTAAAACAAATCTTTAATGCAGAAACTGTCTGACGACAGTAGTCCTAATAAAATATTAAAACAAAGAAATATGGCATTAGCCTATCACACATTAATTTAATGCAATTAATTTAAGAAATAAGAACTTTAAATAAGCCTAAAATGCATAAGAGCAATGTTTAAAATACTAAAAAATATGCCTCATGAACAAGCCAAAAATGTTAGGTAATAGTAGAGCAGAAGTGTCCCACTACCGATTCTTAGAAAATCACAGCACAAATTTATTATTAGGCCCAAATACAAAGTGTATTCTAACAATAACAAATATTAGTAAAACTTTAAATTAAATGTCTTCAAAATAAGATAAGCCGGTAAAACTTAAGCAGGCCTATCGTATACGTCAGCTCAGCAGAAAATTTGCCAAATCTTGAATGGGCTCGTTTAATCAAAGAACTTTAATATATAAAAGGAATTATTATAAGCGTGCATACACCCATAAGAGACAGTTTGGGACAATCCCAAAATACATGCAAGCCTCAGAGAAAATCCTTATTACAGGATGCAGCTACTTTTTTTTTTTTTTCCAACCCATACAATTTAGGCATACAAGACTTTATTCCCATTTACTTTAAGGTTCAAACCAAATGAGATGCATTAATGCCCTAGCACTATCTAAGAGTAATACTATGCCTAGCAGGTCAATAATAGCCTATTTGGCAAACAAAAAATAGTGCGAGCTTCAAACTTAAGCAAAGTAGGCTATAATTTAGTACCTAGCAATAAGAAGCCTAATCAGATTCTCATCATACACCTCAAGTTTCAGCTTTAATGAAAATAATTTAATCTAACAATGCACAGGATTTATGTATGGAGCATCTAATTTAGCCAAATAATCACACAAAAAATATAATTTGTTTGGGAGGCACTTTTATCACTTGAAAACTTAGACTAGAAGAGTTTTTGCAAAATTAATTTCAATTAAGGGAACAGACTCTTCGCTTGCACTATAATCAAAATTTCCATATTGCAAAATAAATTTAAAACAATGTAATTATAATCTGCAACAAATAACTACTTTACAAGTTAATTCAAATTTAAGGCAATACAATCCAAGTAACAAGGAAACTTCAACATGCTATAAGGTGAGTAATAAAATAAATTCAAATAGCATAAGCTAATAGGAATAATTAAAATAACCGTCTTCTTAAATTACTTAGGAAAGTTATTGGAAAAATTCTTTGCAGAATTATCCGAAAGGTGTAAATAGAACAGTTTGTGACTGTTCCTTCCAAATTGAGACGTCTATTCAATTACTAAAACTAGCTTAATAAATAAAAGTTTAAAAGTTTAAAATATTAAAAAATACGACTCACCTAAGTTTAATGATATAGCTTGATGATTATCGTTTTCCTAAGTAATTTACTTGGGATTGAGCCTTTTTATTGAAGGCTTTATTAATTAAGGTATAGGTAGTTAAAGTTCAAAGCTTAAGGCTATCATAATCTATTACCTAGTAAGAGTGGTTGTACCAAACTTAAACCAAGGATAGGGCGATAAAGTTAGAGAAGATTAGAATTAAATAGAATAGATAGAATACCTAACAACCAGCCCTGCTAAAGTCGGAATATAAAGTTGGCTAGCTTGGCATCATAGAATCCTAGCCCAATTCAAGCTTGGACAAGCGTATACTCTATCTTTTAATAAGGTAAGATTTATCAAGCCTATCCACTTATAATTATAAAACATAAATATACTTAGTCATTTTCTGGCAAATGGAGACTTTATAGAACAAAAGTTATAGCGCATAGCTACATTTTAACTCTTAACGCGCTCAAAGGCTTTCAGTACTCTGCCCTAAGCTAGTCTCGCTTCAATTTTTTTAAAACCCACGCCCTTGGGTATTGCCAAACTAAAAATATATATATCGCTAAAGCAAAAAGTCTCCAAAACACCAAAATATTCTAAAATCTTGTAAGCATTTTAAAAACCCAAAGTTCAATTTAAGATAATTCATAGCAACATAGTAAGGTTTAATACAGGAATAAAATATTTCTAATAATATATATATATATATATATATATATATATATATATATATATATATATATATATATATAAAAGAGCGTGTTCCCACTCATTGACGGTTGAGAGTGCCTATGCACAACAAATCCCGTACAAAATGATGGACACCTCCAATAGTTTAAATTTCCACATTAAAGTTATAAGTTTAAAATAAATTAATTTA
>JABUQX010038733.1:10000-27500 GCA_015478945.1 Trachelipus rathkii
TATATATATATATATATATATATATATATATATATATATATATATATATATATATATATATATATATTGAAACGAATAAATATATAGATTTTTTTGATTGAGAGAGAAAGAATGAGAAGAGAAAGACAATAAAATATACTAAAAAATCGAATACAAAAAAAAAATTTGTTTAAATATATAAACTCTTCCAGGCTATTATAAAAAGTTTTCTCCCAAAAAATAGAAGCCGGAACGAAATTTCGTAAAATTTGCAGTTGGTACCCTTTTTTTATTTAGTGGTAAACCTGTTTTGTCTTCATACTGTTTAACTCAACTTATTACCTGCTGTTCGTAAATCCAAACAAATGCATTTAAATTACCCGGAAGAGTTAAGAAAACAAACGAACATATTTTCTAAATGTAATTCACAATAAATAATTTTCCATTCCTGTTAAATACCTGTGTTTTATTTATACATAAATTCCTAGCTAATTTGTACAACCTAACGCTATTTGATAAGTACAACCCTAGCTACCTAAACTAAACTAAATATTCATTAAATAATGATTTATAAACTTTGTCACAATCGGTATTCCTTTATCCTCATCACGTGATTGTTCTACTTTGAGGTGCCACTAATCACTACCTTTTCAATCCCTTGCCAAATAATGTCTGCTGGGAGAAAAGAACAACATTAAAACTTAATGCACCTAAATTGTTAGTTATCAAATAAATGGTTATTTAAACTGTCAACTTTTTAACACTGGTTAACCTCCTTCTTTATTTTTAAAAGTCACAAAAACTTGATAATTAAATGTTTGCCACGTATCACTTATTAAACGAACTGTTATTCCTGAACCATAATTTAACTTTAACTGTTACTCCAGCAATGATGTTAACCTTGACATATAAGAACAACTAGGTACTTACGAGTTAAAACTGCCTTAGAAACCTTATCCAATACCTGGGACGATAGTTACTTGATCCTTATTTATGCCGAGTTCAAGCATCATTTCGGCCTTTTTACACAAGTGAGAGAAGATACCCGTGTTATGGACTTCTGCTTACTCACCGAACCTTCCGACTGTTAAATTTCTGTTAATATCTCCTGTTTATTCTGTTTAAATAGTCTGAGGTCCAGAGGTTTGCCATCCTAACTCAAGTTTATCCCGAACTAAGTGCATTGCAAGGCTAGATTTGCCTATCTCAACCTGGGTTTGTCCCATGACTAAGTTTGTCCCATATCCAAGTTTGTCCCATGCCAGGTTTCAAGCTAGGTCCCACACTAGGTCTGTCCCATGCCAGGTCCCTATAAACAATAAGTTTATCATTAATAGTTCTTATACAAATTTATTTAATATACTAATAAACAATAATTTATAATTTAACTTTGCTTACCGTAACTCTACGGGCCTCTTCTTTTTGTACCTGTTGTTACTCCTATGTTCTCAATCCGAGTTGTCCCATCCTTTCTGAGATCTATTGACGATCTGATTTTATCGTGTCAAATTTTAAACTTTTTACCTTAGGCCAATCTTTAGTTGGTTTCCCTTTCCTAACAATATATATATAGTATTATTCTATATTTGAATCAGGAGTGGGTGTAGTACTCTCAAAAGTTCACCCTCTAGCGCAAATTACGCATATGAACACAGACGCAGACTTTAAAGTGAGGAGATTAAATTCAGTAGGAAATAAAGAAGATGGAAGAGAATTCCACAAAACAGAGGTGGTGGGAAAGAAGGAAGCACCACAGCAAACTAGCCTGGAGTTACCAATGTCAACACAATACTCGTGCGCAGATACAGCACCCTTTGTGCTACGAAGGTGTCGTAAAGGTGGTGGTACGCCAGTGATAAATTCCCTCGAGCACTTGCCGCTGCGGTACCTATAGGATAGAGATAAAGCACCAACATCACTTCGCAAAGATAGAGGGTCAAGTGAACTGGAAAGTATAGAACAGTTTATAAGCCTTTTTGCTGTTGACTCTACCCTGTCCAAAAGCCGGGGGAAACCAGAGCCCCCCCCCCCCAGATATGAGAACAAGTTACTTCCACAAGGGCGGAAGAGACCATTGTATAGCTGGAAGCAACTGAAATAAAAGGAGGAAAGTCTGTCTAAACAGAACTTCGTTCTTTGAGGCCGCCCTAGAAACCGTTGTAATGTGAGGTTTCCAAGACATTTTTTTTTGTTCATGTTAAGTTGAAGTTTTATATTGTCAACAGGAGAGAACACAGAACCGCGAAAGAGATAGAAAGTTAGAAGGTATTTTGGAGAAGGAGATTTGTTGTGTTTGGGTTTTTTAAAAGAATTGAATTTCACAAAGTTATTTCTATCCATCAGCGAGAATAAAATCAGAAAGATTAAGAGATGCAATTCTAGAAGTAAAAGAGGGAGTAAAATTGATATGAGTTAAAGAATAAAGGGCGAGTCATCGGCATATGAGTGATAGAGTTAGAGGTGCAGGTGAGATCATATGAAAAGTAGGAATAAAGTAGGAGATAAGACAGAACCCTGAGGAACACCACTATTGACCAAAAATCTGAAGAAATCGCCCCATCAACAGACGATATTGAGGATTTGAAAGAAAGCTTAGACATAAGTAAGCAAAAGAGAAGGAGGGGAACTTGGAGAGCATTGACGTGTGCCATACTCGGTAAAATGCTTTGGATATGTCAAGGGCCACTACGCAAGTCTCCCGGTAGTTCCTAAGAGCGAAAAAAAACCCATAAATTGGTTAGATAGGAATGTATATCGTCAGTAGACTTCGTGAAACGAGAGTCGTACTGGCGATCGGAATGAGTTTCCCAGATGATTTAAAATAGTGAAGTTAAGTGATATTAAAGTTATTAAGATAGAATACAAGTGAAGAGTTACGAGGGCGATAGTTAGAAGGATCAGAGCGGCTTCCTTTTTCGGAATAGGTTGGACATGTGAGAGCTTCCAACAACACTGAGGGAAAGGGCTAGTATTGAGATATAGAGAATATAGTTGAGCGAGGGGCCGAAGAGATTAGCTTTTTCAGTTGGAGAATTAGCAACACAATGATCAGATCGAATAAGAGGAGGAAGGCAGATTTATAGAAGTTGCTAGAGATGAAGATTTGTCATAGGAGAACCAAGGAGGTTAGCGACTTTCCTTTGATGAAACCCGCTTTGCTCCGTCGGAGTATCGCTCAACGATTTCTAGCTGAGTGAAAATTAGCGAGAGTGATAGGAGAATGAGAACTTTTCCACCCCCGATAGGCACTGTCTCTAGCCTGAAAGGCCAGAACAAGAAACAAGCACGATCGAACCATGGATTTAGGAAAGAAAGATTTAGTTTTAGAAGGAATGAAATGAGGAAGAAAGATTTAGCTGAAGAGGGAATGACCTGCTCAATCCCATCAACGATTACAGCTCCCTCTTATCTTTTAAATCTTTATACATCCATAAATATTTCTTTACTGAGGTAGCCAATTTGCTATCATCTGCAAACTTTCAAACCTTACATTTAAGTTCCCTGGTCTAAAATATTTTATACATATTTAAAGAACGCCACTTGACCTAAGAAATCGTTAGGGACCACAAATATATCTCCTCATTTCCATTAATAAATACTTTTCATTTTCATTGATTAACTATTATTATTATTATTATTAAGTGACTTAAGGAATCAAAAATTTTGATCGCTAAAAAAATTTTGGGAGGTTGAACCCCCTGTCTACAACCTATACTATATATATATATATATATATATATATATATATATATATATATATATATATATATAATATATAGTATATATATATATATATATATAGTATATTATATATACTATATATAGAGAGAGAGAGAGAGAAAGAGAGAGAAAATTTTTAAAAATAGGTTTTTCAATTAATCGTCATTGTCAAAATTTGCTCTAATCGTCATCACAAAAATTTCATAATCGTACCCATCACTAAATATATATATATATATATATATATATATATATATATATATATATATATATATATATATATATATATATATATATATATATATATATATATATATATATTATAAAAAATATATATTTAGTATTTTATAAAAATAGATATATACTTTCGGAATAAATTATTCCTACATTGGTTCCAGACTTAGAGACCTACAAAGAATATTTTTGATTATAAAATAAATGTACAAAAGGAAGTAACACTCACGCTCTTGGATAGATCGCGCAGATAAAACTGAGGATGCCCACTTCCAGGCCGACGCCCAATTACGATAAAAGGAGAAACTCTCCTCAACTCCCATACATCACCTTGATAATTTCTTAATTTTTAAGAACTGGAAAAAATTTCCTCAGAGGAAAATCAGGAAGATGACATCTCATGCAACAAATATGAATTAATGGCAATGAAGAATTTGATTGTATAAACACAATGCAATGATAACGTTAAAGGAATTTACCTAAATCTAAACCCATGCAATAATATTGTGTGACAATTGGAGATTTCAGTTCTTTTAGTAGACTTTTATTAATAATTGTTCACCTAGAACAACTTAATTAACAAGACCATATATGAGAAAAACAAAAAAAAAATGCATAAGGAAAGCTTCAAGTGTAACTTATATTTATCAAAATAAAGACACTATATATATATACATATATATATATATATATATATATATATATATATATATATATATATATATATATATATATATATATATATATATATATAATATATATATATATAAAATATATATATTATAGTTATATAATATATATATATATATAATAAATATAATATATATATATATATATATATATATTTATTGTGCTCTTAGTCAAGTATGAAAGAAATATGTACAAGAAATTACTCGTTTGTTTTTTTTTTTTTTTTTTTTTTAGAAAAAAAAACATTTACTATGGATACCATCATAGATTCATTCATTCTATAAATAAAAATTCCCTACTGTAACAATCACCCAATACATAAACACCTGAAACTAGGGATGGCCAAAAAATATCGATATATCGAAATATCGATATTTTTGGCGCGATATATCGATATTTCGATATTTTTTCTTAATATCGAAATCCGATATTCTTTTGAAAAAAAAAATTTTTAAAGGCCGCAAAAAAATAAAATCTTATCCCCTCTCCCAACACCCTGAAGTTATGAAACTCTCTTTTTTCCCCATATTTCGTTCTTACGTCCGTCCCAATGTCGTGTATAAAATAAACCGAAAAATTGGGTTTTAGATTTTTTTCGTCTTTTCGGGAACCAAAAATAGGGAGAGGGGGGGATTGACATGGCACATACCACATAGTCAAATTGTCTTCTGAGTATTCGCTAATCACTATTCAGTTATTCTGGTTTACAGTTAACATACCGAGTACCGACTAGTTTAATCATCTACTGGCGATTACAATTGTTTTGCTTAAATATGTAATTAACTAAATTAACGATTTTATAATAGCCATTTCTAAAAGTATTTTGGGGGTACATCACTAAAGCTTTTTTTATGATAAGTCGTCTGGGCATCCAGTCGAACTTCTTAAATATTAATTTCATTTTAATAATAAAATTTAATAGATTTTCTTAAGATCCAGACTTCCAGAGTCGTCCAAGTATCAGTTGTCTACCATCCAATTTAAATTAATTTCGTTGATTGAATCAATATTTATTTTGTACTTAAATAGAAATCATTTTGAAGATTCCTAGCTTCATTAATACTTAATAGCTATTTTTTCATTTTTTAAAACGGCCCACATCATTTTTATAATTATTGTTTAATTTTCTAGTGAAAAGCGCAATTTTCCTTATTTAAATTTATCACTTGCGTCCACAAACAGTCAAAAACACCCGCCAGTTCCTCAAGATCCAACATCAACGGTTTCTAGCACACAACTTCAGTCTTTAACCTCTTGGAGTTGGAAACTTGAAAGTTGGAGACCTGAAGAGACAAGTTCATAAAGCGATTTCTCCCCTTTTTCTTCTTTACATTCGTCTGCTTAATATTTATAAATTAAAGCCCCCCCCCCCCTCTCTCTCTCCTCTCTCTCTCTCTCTCATCTCTCTCTCTCCCTCCTCTCTCTTCTCTTCTCTTCTCTCTTCTCTCTCTCTCTCTCTCTCTCTCTCTCTCTCTCTCTCTCTCCTCTCTCCCTCTCCCTTCCTCCCTCTCCCTCTCCCTCTCCCTCCTCTCGCCCCTCATCCCTCCCTCTCGTCCCCTCTTCCGTCCCTACTCTCTTCCCTCTCTCTCTCCATCTCTCCCCATCCCTCCCTCCTCCACCATCTCCTCTCTCTCTCCCTCTCTCTCCTCTCTCTCTCATCTCCTCCTTCCTCTCTCTCACCCGCTCCTCCTCTCTCCTCCCCCTCTCTCATCCTCTTCTCTCTCTTCCTCCCTCTCTCTCACTCTCTCCCTTCCCCCTCTCTCCTCTCGTCTCTCTCTCTCTCTCTCTCTCTTCTCTCTCTCTCTCTCTCTCTCTCTCTCTCTCTCTCTCTCTCTCTCTCTCTCTCTCTCTCTCTCTCTCTCTCTCTCTCTCGCTCTCTCTCCTCTCCCTCCTCTCTCTCGTCTCTCTCCCTCTCTCTCTCCGTCTCTCTCCATCCTCTCTCTCGCGTCTCTCCTCTCTCTCTCCTCCTCTCCTCTCTCTTCCTCTCTCTCTCTCTCGCTCTCCTCCTCTCTCCTCTCTCTCTCCTCTCTCTTCTCTCTCCCTCCTCTTCTCTTCTCTCTCTCATCCTTCTCTCTCTCTCTCCTCTCGCTCTCTCTCTCTCTCTTCTCTCTCATTATCTCCCTCCTCTCTCTCTCCTCTCTCCTCTCCCCCCTTCTCTCTGCCTCTCCTCTCTCCTGCCTCCCCTCTCTCTCCGCCTCCCTCTCTCTCTCACCCTCCTCCCCCTCTCCTCCTCTCCTCCCCCTCCCTTCGCTCTCTCTCTCCTCCTCGCTCTCCTGCCTCTCCTCCCTCCTCCTCTCTCCCCTCTCTCTCTCTCCTTCCTTCCTCTCTCATCTCTCTCCTCTCACTCTCTCTCCTCTCCTCTCCCTCTCTCCTCCTCTCTCCTCCTCTCTCCTCCTCTCTCTTCTCCTCTGCTCTCTCTCTCTCTCTCTCTATATATATATATATATATATATATATAATATATATACTATATATAATTTATATATATTATATTATATATATATGGACAAAGTTACTTAACGGCGACACGGAACGGGAGATGCGGATAAGTTTTATATATATATATATTATATATATATATATATATAATATATATATATATATATAATATTATATATATATATATTAATATAATATATAATTATATTATATAATATAATATATTATATATATTATATATATATATAATATATAGGTTATGTATTAAACCGTAATACTGTGAAATACCTAACAACTGCTCATTGTTTAAGAACGCAAATAAATCTGTTAACAACATCATTTCTGCCGTTGTAAAATAAAAAACATCGTACATCCCTAAAACTTTGTTATTTATTTTATTTTTTATTTTGTTAGTTTTAATTTATTTTGTATTTTTCATAACTGAAATTTTGCCCCTGATTCCAAAAATGTATTCAATTTTAGTGTAGCTATCGTTGTTTTTTAACTATGTGCGTCGCCTAATCTGGAGGATATATATATATATTATATATATATATATATATATATATATATATATATATATATATATATATATATATATATATATATATATATATATAATTGGTTATTATAATATATCAAATTATAATGGGATTATAAAATATCGATATATTGAATATCGATATTTTTCTGCCGATAATATCGAAGGCGATATGATATTTTTTTAAATATCGATTTATCGATATTTTTTAGATATCGGGCATCCCTACCTGAAACCCGAAAAAGATCCGCAGATCAAATATATACCGGTATATATATTTTTAAATAATTGTGTGAATAAACCCCAAGACACCCAAACAAGTTAGGTTAGGTAAATATGTTACCTGTAACTATGAATGCAATGGCAAGCAAAGTTAACTGGTTAGGTCATAATATAGTTTCAATAACACAATAGTATACTTTTTCTTTACATGATATCAGTAGTACAACAATCTTTACATGATATCAGTAGTACTTCGCAATTTTATATATGAAAAATGTAACTACTGCTAAATGGTAGCAGGTTCAATATACAGTATATAGATAATTTATAATTATTCGTAAAAAAATATATTTGGCAATACTGCCACCACTAAGTGGAAGCACTTATAAACTAAATGTGGCGTCAGGTGGGGTGATGTGGGCCACTTTAGGTATAACTTTGTCTCCCCACTTTTCCCTAAAACACTTTTTGGAATTTTTTTTACTGAAAATCAAGGCCCTATAGTAGGTCATAAATAAGCACACAAATAAATAATGTAATTCTAATAATAGTTTTACTAAAGTTTAAATAAAGCTCATTTAGACTTACCTTGAAGGGTTGAATTGGGCCATCTGTTTGAATTCCTCTTTTATGTATAAATTTAATTTTAATTTTTACTTAATATAATAATTGTTTATTGTATTAAAATTAGTAATAAGTAATTAAAATGTCAATAATGATACATAAAATAAGAACAAAAATTTTGTGGCCAAATTCACCCCATTCGTGGGATGAATTTTGACACTTTTTGGAATTCCTATTTTTCATACAAATTTAATTTTTTATTTTAATTTTTACTTAATATAAGTACCTTTTTATTATATTAAAATTAGCTATATGTAATAAAAATAAGAATAACATAACAATTGTGGCCCAATTCAGCCCATCATCAATTTTTATGGGGGTGAATTGGGCCAAGTTAGGCCCAGTGATTTAATCACTATGTACTGTTTGGAACACAAATTTACTTTGCCAGTTTAAAGCTAACATACTCAACTGTATACACTGAAAAAATAATTAAAATGTCCACAACTTTTCATTTTGTAACAAAGTTAAACAAAATTACATTTTTCAAGTGATATTCTATTTGACATTTTATTCCCTAATATATTATGTTTTAAAAATATAAAAACTCTTTAGAATTTAAGATAATCTAAATAAAACTTGTAGTACTACCACATGGCTATTGAATGAGCAAAAAAAAATTTTTTTTTATTTAATTACAGTGGACCAATTCACCCCCCAAAAAAAGGTGGCCCTGGTTACCATGCCTGACGCTATGAAAAGTTTTTTGTCACCAACACCGCTGCCACTGGGTATAAGCAAAAAAAATAAACACTTTAGGACACTATTCAAATTATAATGTTCAGTTTCTTTAAATGAGAGGGAAACAAAAACAAAAAACTTTTCAACTGGGGTAATAACTTTAAATTCAGGGAGATCAATAATTAAAGTATTTATTTAGCATATGCTGCATAATATACCTTCATGACTGGTATGGTGGTTCCAACAGGCAAAAAAAAATTTCAGAAAGTTTGAATACACTAATCAGGGAAGTGAAGCTCACACAATGGAAAGTTGAAATTTCAAAGGGTCTCCTCACCCAAAACCTTAAAAAAAATTTATAACAAACTAAATGGATCAGCTATATAACTAATTGATTCAATATTTTTTCTATATTGCAAACAGTCAATAATTTATTAAAGAAACAAAATGTGAAATTCATACCTCTAGAAATTTCCTGAGGTTACTTGTTTGATGTGGACTTTGCAAATATACCCGGTAAAGGAACTTCAAGTTCTAATTAGTAGTAGACAAGCCAATATGTATCTTTATCTTGAATAAATGGAGCCTAAATAACAAAAAAATGTTTTGGTAGAATACTTACAAAATCATTTGTCAATTCAATTTTTGTGATTACTAAACAACATTTTTATCATATCATATATATATTACCTACTTCAATAAATTCCTAGGTGTAGGTAACAGTTTATGCATACATTAGAAATAGTTAATTCTGAAACTCAAAGATCATGAAGGCATTTTGTACATTGATATATATATATATATATATATATATATATATATATATATATATATATATATATATATATATATATATATATATATATATATATATAGTAGTGCATTAATTCATGTATTTTTTTATTATATACTACATAAGTCTTGCAAATTTTGGTTATTTTTTAAAAATTAGTTATATAGCTTCTGTTTATAACGTTGAAGAGTTGATAATCATTAAAAAAAATTTAGTAATATCCATTTATTGCTAATCTTGACACATTTCAATAGTGATTCTTAATCCCTACAACAATGAAATAAAGAAAATTATGATTTTTGTATCATTATTTTATTTTATTGAAAAAATACTTAAAATGTAAAATAATTTGTAAAAAAAAAAAAAATCAATTTTTTGATACTATTTTTGTAAGTGTTGTAAATGTACATCTTGTTATAATTCTGAGTTGCTGGTTTTGTTTGGAGTTTTTCATGTTTCCTTTGGCTAATAGTGGCTACCATACTGGTGAAGCGTAGTTCAGTGATGGGCTGATAAATTGTTTATAAATGGTGATGGATGTTTATTTTTAATGTTGGTATTTGCTATGGTTTTTAGAATGTTTAGTTTCCTGTTTGCTGATGTTGTAATGTATATTGTGTGTGTTTTGCTAAAGGTAAGTATGTTTCATGTGTTACTCCTAATATTTTGGGTGTTTTGTTTAGTGGGATAGCAGTGTTATTTATGGAAATTGGTAGTTCTGAGTTGATCTGCTGTGGTTAGCGTGATAGAGGACTTGTTTGGTGAAGCACACATTCTATTTGTCCATTAATCAAGTTTGTATTTAGTTGGTGTATTGTTGGGTTATGAGGGTTACTGTGTTTAGATTCTGGTGTGTGGTAGCTATGGTTATGTTATTGGTGTAAGTTATGTTTGTGTGGTCTATTTGGGGTTGTGGAAGATCTGCTGTGAATAGGTTGAAAAGTGTAGGTGATAGTATTGCTCCTTGGAGGTACATTGTTTTTAATGTTTACTGTGCATAATTTCTTGTTATTGATCTGTATTTGAGCTGTTCTTCCTGATAGGAAGTTTGATAACCATTTCTTTAAATTAATGGGGGATGCTTGATTTTATTATTGTCTTTTATTAGTATCTTGGGACTTTCTTGAAAACCTTGTTTATGTTGATTACTATGAGTGGAGTTGTGTGTGTCTTAAGATTTAAGCTGTCTATGACTTAAAAAAGATAATTAAGTATTGTAATACTACTTTATACTAGGTATATAACCAATATTTAAATTTCATTTTTTAACTAAATTCAATACTTTTAAGATTCGTATATTGTTCTTATTATCAGTCATATTTGGTTTATATAAGATTTGCAAGTATGATTTATATTTTGCTAAAAATTTTCTCAATTTTCAAATTTCTCAAAGTAATTATTTTACAAATTGAAATGTATTATCTAAAACAGCAAACTGTTTTCCAAAACAGGAAAGCAGTTTTAAAGAAAAAGCATATATTCCTAGTTAAGGTATATTCAAATGTCTAGTAGGGGGTTGGGCTTTAAAGCACCACGAAGGGTGAGAGAGAACTGTTGCAACTCTAGCCTCAAGTGTGTTAACTTTTTACCCCATTCGGTTCCCACAGTGTGTGTTCACTTTTAGCATTCATTTTAGGTATTGACATTTAATTTATTCTTATTTTCTAACATTTTTTTTAACTTACAGCATGCTTTGATTTAATTTCAGAATGAAAAAAGTTTCCAGAAGCAGGGAACCTATAAGGTCTGCTCAAAGCTGTCAAAAAAGAATGAAAAGCAAAAAGCCAAAAGATATATCAGGAAAGTGGGACTAGGTTTTAAAGTCCCTAAAGAGGTAATTTGTTGTATATACTAAATAACGCTACCTTTTATTATTACTGATATATATATATATATATATATATATATATATATATATATATATATATATATATATATATATATATATATATATATATATATATATATATATATATATATATATATATATATTTGAATTTTAGCCACAATCTATTAATATAATTGTTACCAGGGTGTGGGATGGGGACCCAACTCAAATGCACCCTACCAAACTTTCCCCAACCTCCGACCTTAATGAAAGCGATTTTACAATGGATATATACTCTTATGTACTAGTATTGAAATTCAAATATAGGGAGATTGTGCTTGACAAACATCACTTTTTCTGCTGAGAGTTTTTCTCTTTTCATCATATATTAGCCCAGCATTGCTAAATACTTTCTCACTTGGAACACTAGTTGGAGGACAGGCCAAGTATTTCCTTGCAAGTTTACTCAAACTTGGGTAAACATTTTGCTTAACTTTCCACCAACTGATAAGATCATGATTTGTATCTAGTTTTTCTTGGTGATCATTTTCAATACTTTGCTCTACATCTTTTGGTAATGCGTGTGTTTCTTCATCATTACTGAACTGTAGAAATTCTTCCATTGAACCTGTTATCGATTTACTTGTAGAAGGTGTTGGTTCTGTAGATTTCATATATTTTCCTTTTAATGGGTGGCGAATTAATAGGCTGTTCGGATTGAAGTTTTTTAACTGCAACACTGATGATTTAACTTGTTCTAATATATTGTTGCCAAAAAACTTGATTTTGTAACAGGGATCAAAGTAAGTTGCAATAGTATGAAGGTTATTAATTTCCACAGAACCAAAATGTTTTTCTAGCTCTATTTTACTTCACCTTTTATTCTTTTTAAACCATCATATTCATTTAAAGAGGTTTCAAAATGCTTCCTTAGCGTTGAGATTAATGGTATTTCATCGGATACAGAAGTTGTAGAGGCGCTGTTTTTTTTTTGTGTAAATTCTTTAAATGGTTTCAATAGCTTAATGCAGTGTGATATGATGTCATTTTCCACATTAGTAAGATGTTAACTTTGGAATACGAACTGGCGTACAAAGCAAGAGGTTCTTTGAGCAATACCATTCTTTCCATCTGTTGACTCAAATTATTATGAACTTATATGCTGCAAGATCATAGTCATCATTACACAGTTGGGTTAAGTCCCATGTCTCTCATTTAAAGTTTGCATTCAGATTCATCTTAAGTCTTTTTATTATAAATATCCGAGCAACATCCGCAGAGCAAAGCACGGATGCGGATGCGGATCTTTAATAATGTGCGGATGCGGATGTTACCGGCATCACTAATATATATATATATATATATATATATATATATATATATATATATATATATATATATATATATATATATATATATATATATATATATAAAGGCTGTTTCAAAAAGTATATACAGTATATATAAAAAGGCTGTTTCAAAAAGTATATATATAAAAAAGCTGTTTCAAAAAGTATAAATTTTTTTATTTTGCATCGTGAATATGCTGTTGAATCCAAACCAATAAGGAATACCATCTAATTGTTATGCCTTGTCTCAACAATGTGCGATGTAAAAGGCCAGAATTCGGAATTATTGTTAGAAAAATCTTTGGAACTCCCATCACGATAATGCACCTGCCCATTCATTTCAGCAAATTCAGACTTTCTGGTGAAAAACAACATGCCTCAGATGCGCCATCCTCCACACACTCCTGACATGGCCCCTTCTGACTTTCCGAAATGGAAGTGCCACTGAGAGGTATGCAATTCCAGTCGAGAGAGGCCATCAGCAAAAAATTGTAGCCAACTGCTAGCCATACAAACAGAACTTCCAGTACTGTTTCGAAAATGGCAGGACCCCTAGAATAAGTCTGTACAATCTAGAGAGAATAACTGTTAAAAAACTGTAGGAATTTAAGAAAAATTTTCCTAGGCTAAGGTTGATAATTTTAGAACAGCCCTTATATATATATATATATATATATATATATATATATATATATATATATATATATATATATATATATATATATATATATATATATATATATATATATATATATATATATATATATATATGTGTGTGGGTTTGATGGTGCAAGAAGGAGTAGGTATTTTGGGGATGAGGTCATTAGCAAGGAGGAGGTAATGGGTATAGTGAGAAAGTTGAAGAATGGTAAATCTGCAGGTATAGATGAAATTACTGGTGAAATGATCAAGAACGGAGGCGAGATGGTGATTGATTGGATTTGGAAGTTGTGTAATAAAGCTTTTATGGAGGATGTAGTTCCAAGGGATTGGAGGAGAGCAGTAATAGTACCCTTATATTAAGGGTAAGGGAGATAAGGGGAACTGTAGGAATTATAGGGGAATTAGTTTATTGAGTGTTGTAGGGAAGATATTTGCTGGTATTTTGGTCGAAAGAGTTTGTCGAGTGACTGAAGGACTGATTGGTGAAGAACAAGGTGCATTTAGGAGTGGTAGAGGATGTGTGGATCAAATCTTTACATCGAAACAAATGACTGAGAAAATGAGGGAGAAGAATAAATTGTATTTAGGTTTTATGGATTTGCAACAGGCATATGATAGGATTAATAGGGAAGCTCTATGGCAGGTGTTAGTAATATATGGTGTTTTTGGTAGGCGTCTGAATGGATTCAAAAGTATGTATGACAATAGTGAAGCGTGTGTAAGAATAAATGGTGTCAAAAGTGATTGGCTTAATATTAATTGCGGAGTGAGGCAGGGATGTAAGTCCCCTTGGTTATTCAATTTTTATATGGATGGGGTTATGAAAGAATTAGAGATGGGAGTGGCAGGAAATGGTGTTAGAATGATTGAGAATGAAGGTGAGTGGATGGTGCCTTACCTACCTCTTTAATGCTAATGATTTAGTTTTGTGTGGTGAATCTGAAGAGAGTTTGAGAGGATTGGTAGAGAAATTGGGCAGGGTGTGTAAAAGAAGGGGTTTGAAAGTAAGCATAGATAAAAGTAAGGTTATGGTTGTGAGTGAGGACAGTTTCTGTCTAAAGTTATGTTAGATGGTGAGCAACTGGAACAAGTGTCGTGAGTTTAAATATTTAGGATATATGTTGGATTAATAGGGAACGGATGATGTAGAGTGTAGTAGGAAAGTTGTGAACAGCAGGAAGGTAGCTGGTGCAATTAAATCGTTGGTGGATGTAAACTGACTAAGTCTTGAGGGCACTAGGGTCTTACATGAGGGTATGTTTGTTACCCGTGTTAATGTATAGTAGTGAGACTATGGTCCGGAATAAGAGGTATAGATCTAAACTTCAATGTGTTCAGATGGACAATCTTAGGGGCATGCTAGGTGTGAGAAGAATTGAGAAAATGATGAATGAACGTATTAGAGAGTTGTGGTGTGAAACAAGGGGTGAATGAGAGAATAAATGGAAGTACATTGAGATGGTTTGGTCATGTGGAATGGATGAATGATAGTGGGTTGGTTAAGCAGATGTTTTGTGATAAGTGTGTTGGGAATCGACCAGCTGGGAGACCGAAGAAAAAGTAGATTGAGTCAGTAAAGAAATGTCTGGAGGAGAGAATAAAGGTGCATAATAGGAGTGTAATGCAGGGTTTTGTGATTGGGTATGGTTGTTTCCCACCTGGGCCGGGGATGAACCCTACACTTGACGATTTACCATAGTGAGGGTCCGTCGCGGTCCTCTTAAGTTCTAGGGTGGATTTTCTGACTGCGACTAGTTCTCACTAAGTATAGAGGGGTGGTAAGGCTGGGCTTTCTTTTTCTTATGTCATATTGTTCTACTACTTTTCTGGTTCCGGTGCATGTCACGCGCCTTAACCCTAGTCCTGGGGGGGGAAAAAAGGTAGATAATATATATATCTTTCTTTCTTTATCTACCTCTTTGCCCCAAGACAGGGTGAGGTGCGTGTCATGCATCGGAAAAGAAAAGCAGTAGAAGAATATGACAAAAGTCGAAAGGAAAGCCCAGCCTTACTGCCCCCTCTGTACCATTAATTAGTGAGAACTAGTCACAGACAGAAAATCCACCCTAGAGCTTCATGGGACCCTCACTAATATATATATATTTATATAAATATATATATATATATATATATATATTTATATATATATATATATATATAAAAATATATATATATATATATATATATATATATATATATATATATATATATATATATATATATATATATATGTTATATATATATAATATATATATATATATATATATATATATATATTATTATAGGCTATTGAAGGAACATACATCGATAAGAAATGTCCATTTACCGGAAACGTTGCCATCAGAGGAAGAATTCTCACAGGAATAGTTTTAAAAATGAAAATGAACAGAACAATTGTCATTAGACGAGATTACTTGCATTATATCAAAAAATACAATAGGTAAGTATTAATATTTATAAGTTTATATTCATCACCCACCTTCTTTCCCTATTGACTGGAAATAGAAAAGTTGTAGAAGAATATGACGCAAGTTGAAAAAGCCCAGTCTTACTGCCAACTTTATACCTATTAGTGAGAGCTCGTCCGACAGAAAATCCCCCCCTAGAGCTTCACGGGACCGCGATAGACCCACACTATGGCATCTCGTCAATGTAGGGTTCATCCCTCGGCCCAGGTGTGCCACAACCAGGGATGTAACGTAACGTAACGTCACGCGATATATAATTTGTAACTTGCAAATTATATTTCGCGTGACGTTACGAATCCAAAAAATCAAAAATATCAAAAAAATCATTGATTTTTTTTAAAAAAAATCAAAAAAATCCCTAAAATTGCCATCCCTGGCCACAACCATACTCCCTCACAAAACCTTACCATTCACTCCTATTATGCACTCTCTTCTCGGCTCTGCCAAGCTCGCATTCCTTTCCTGACTCAACCCATTTTTTCTTCGGTCTCCCAGATTGTCAATTCCCAGCATACTCACCACTATATATATATCTGCTTTGCCATCTGACTAGCATCCATCCTTTCCACATGACCAAACAATTTCCATGTATTTTTATTTATTTTCATTTACTTCTTTCTTCATATATATATATATATATATTATATACTATATATATATATATATATATATATATATATATATATATATTTATTATATATATATATATATATAATATATATTATTATATATATATATATATACAGGATATAATATGATGGGATGAATTAATCGTCGTCATTGGCAAAATCGGGATATTTTTTCGTCATCGTCAATTTTTTGCCGATTATTTGTACAAATATTTGAATTTTTGGATAATAAAACTCAGAAAAATATATATATATATATATATATATCTATATATATATATATATATATATATATATATATATATTTATATATAATATATAATATAATATATATATATATAATATATAAACCCATTTTGCTTATGTATGTATGACATTCCAGTGCCTAATGGTTCGCCTTTCTGTTCTACATTCCATTCATATCCACACTCATCCTCCAGACAACATCTTAGAGACACCATCTGTTATCCACATATCATATACACATAGTTATATCCACACCCCTCTTCTAGACAACATTTAAGACATCCCTATCCCTTATATCCTCCCTATGTTGGAGAGAAAATTACCACATCGCATGTCCTGCATGTCGTAGAAGATGACTAAGGGACGGTGGTAGTTTAGGTTGGCTGCTCACTAC
>JABUQX010038733.1:32500-45000 GCA_015478945.1 Trachelipus rathkii
TACCTACTATTCTCTATTCTGTCGTAGAGGTTGTCCAAGTTCATCCTTTCGATATACCAATGTATATGGATGTGTTTTAGAATGTATGACTATGCTTGAATCTGTTTATATCTTTTTCTTTTTAAGGAATTATACTTTTTGAGATGTTTTTTTTGAGGTTTGACGAAGTGATTTTGGATTTTTTGTGCAGTTGAAAATATTTAATTATTTATTTATAAAATGAACTTCAAACAAAAAAACTAACTTTAGCGATGACCAGTGGTTGGACGTCAACCTGAACCCACAGTTTATCAGGTGGTTTGGTAAAGGACCTGATATAGTTCAAAGGCATACTGTAAAGTATGTAAAAAGAACTTTGATCTATTCTAAAATGGGATGCCAAGCTGAAGTTTCACATTCCAAGAGGGGAAACTCATTTGAATTTAATTAAAACTCAGCAGACACCATCATTGAAAAACTTTCTCGTTACGTGTTCTCATAATACAAATATTAGTGAAAGTGGTGCACTTAAAATTATGCCATTCCATCAACTTCTAATCATACTCAACCGATTGTAAATGACCTGAGTGTTCCATTAATAACCAACCAAAACCAGTTATCAATCAGTTTCATCTTTTGCATTAAAGATGTGTACAAGACCTGAAATCTATGGGCATTAAAGGTGGTGGATGATAAAATGTCTTTAAACTCGTGTGCAGATATAGGGGAAACATTTAAATTAATTTTCCAGATAGTGCGGTAGCTTCAAATTTTAAAATGGGTCTGATGAAATGTAAATATGTGATTAACCATGGACTTGCTCCCTATTTTTCAAGAAAGCAAAAGCACAATACACTCTACTTTGCAGTGAAGCTCATTCTACCCTTGAATCAAAATTCAAAATATTTTTGGATGGTGACTGTCTTTTTAAGAGACTTGATTAGTTTTTTTCTTCTGTAGTACCTGGGAATCAATGTTATGTGGAATTGTGGCAAATTATTAAATGAGGACAGATGTTAACCTAAATCTCCCCATTTAGAACTTTTGTGATCACAGTGGACGTTATTCACCTAGGCTATTAATGTAAACTTTTAATTTATTTTCTTTTTGTATAAATAAAACCGTATTATTTTATTATTTTTTTATTATTATTATTATTTATTATTATTATTATTATTTTTTTATTTTATTATTACTATTATTATTTTACTATCTTAAAAGTAAACATTTTTTTAGTTTGATCCAAGTTTTTAAATATTATACTAGAGTTGGTGTAGGTAGAGATGGTATCGAAGTGAAAAGTATGATTGATTTTGTGTTGGTGAAGAAGGAGATGTTGAAGTATGTGTTTGGATGTTAAATCAGTGAGGGGTTTAGGAATGGGATTATCGGATCATTATGTTATCATTATGATACGGAAGGAAGTGGGTAAAATTAAGAGTGAAGTTAAGTGAACAAGGTAATAAGGATAAGTATAAGGGAGAGAAGTTAACAGAGCGAGACAATAAGATAATTATGTAAGAGCGCTCGCTAGTAAATCGGTTGAATGTGAACAAGTTGATACTGAACAAATCTGGGGGCAAATGAAGGAAGCAATTGTTAGTAGTGCAAAGGAAGTATGTGGATGTGCTAAAGTAGGAAGTAAGAATGTTAACAGCGAATGGTGGAATGAAGAGGTGATGAAAGCGGTTAAAGGTAAAAAAGAAGCGTGGTTGAATGTACTAAAAGCCAATGATGAAGTTTCAATAGAAAGATGCTTGGATTATATAAGAAGGAAAAAAGAAATACTAAAAGGTGCATACGTAGGAGAAAAGAAGAGGTAAATGAACAGTTTGGAAGGAGGATGATGAATGGGGACTTAAGGAAATAGAAGCTCTTCTGGAAGGAAGGCGAGAAAGGTTTAAGAATGAGAATAAACTGAATCCTGCTCAGAATAATGAATAGGGGTGGTGCTTTTGTAACTGATGAATGGATGTGAGGGGAGTGTGGAAAGAACAACTCGAAAATCTGCACAATATTAACAGTAAATGATGAGGTGTAGTGAATGTGTGTGGTTTTGATGGTGCAAGAAAGGAATAGGTATTTTGGGGTGAGGTTATTAGTAAGGAGGAGGGTAATGGAGGGTGAGAAGTTGCAGAATGGTAAATCTGCAGGTATAGATGAAATTACTAATGAATGATAAAGAGCGGAGGCGAGATGGTATTGATTGGATTTGGAAGTTTGGTAACAAAGCGTTTATTGGGGGGATAGTTCAAGGATTGGAGGAGAGCAGGTAATAGTACCCTTGTATAAGGGTAAGGGAAGAAAGGGGAACTGTAGAAATTATGGGAATAAGTTTATTAAGTATTTTTTGTAGGGAAGGTAATATGCTGGTAATTTGGTGGAAAGAGTACGCGTCGAGTGATGAGGGACTGATTGGTGAGAACAAGGTGCGTTTAGGAGTGGTAGAGGATGTGTGGATCAAAATCTTTACATTGAAAAAATGATTGAGAATGAGGGAGAGAAGAATAATTAATATTTAGGTTCTCTCGGATTTACAACAGGCCGTATGATAGAGTTAATCAAAAAAAAAACAAAAACAAAAAAAAAAAAACCACCAAAACCAAAAAAAAAAACAAAAAAAACAAAAAAAAAACAAACAAAAAAAAAAACTAAAAAACAACCACAAACCAAAAAAAAAAACAAAAAAAAAAAACAAAAAAAAAAAAAAAAAAAAAATAAAATAAAAAAAAGAAAAAAAAAAAACAAAAAAAAAAAAAAAAAAACACAAAAAAACAAAAAAAACCCCCCCAACGAAAACCAAAAACCCCAAACCCAAAAAACATAAAACACCCCACAAACCCCAAACCCAAACACCCCAACCACCCCCAAAGACACACACACAAAAAACCCACACCCCCCAAAACCCACAAAAACCCCAAACCCAAACCCAAAAACACCCAAACACCCCAAAAAAAAAACCCCCAATACAAACCACCCCCCCAAAACCCCCCCCAAACCCAAACCAAAACCCCACAACCCCCACATAAGACCCCCAACAACATAAAAAAAAAAACCAAAAACCCCCAAACAAAAAAAAACCCCAAACAGAAACACACCAAAAAAACCCCCACAAAACCAAAAAAAAAACCACCACCCCCCCCAAACCACCCCAAACCCCAAAACCCCCAAAACCCAAACCCAAAACCCCCAAACCCACAAAAACCCCCCCCCCCCACACCACACCACAAACCAAACAGAACCCCACCAAAAACCAAAACACAAGACAAAACCCCAACAAAAAATAAACTCCCCAAAACTCAAACCCCACACAAACCACCCCACCAAAAACCAAAAAACAAAAAACCCAACAAAAAACCCCCAAACCACCAAACCAAAACCAAAACCAAACCACCCAAAACCAAAAACAAAAAGGACCCCCCCAAACCCCCCCAAACAAAAAAAACACCCCCCCCAAAAAAAAACCCCCCCCCAAAAACCCCAAAACCAAACCCCCCCAACCACCCCCAAACCTTCCCATAAAAAAAATACCCCCAGCAAACCAACCAAACACCCCAAAACCCCCCCAAACCCCCCACAACCCCCCAAACCCACCCCCACCCCAAAAAGCCAACCGCCACCCATACTCGCTCAAATCACAACGCTATAAGAACCTCTCCGGCTCCTCTCTCGCGCGCCCGCCACCTGCTCTTGAGTGGCCCCTCATCTTAGCTCGCCCTCTCCCAAAGAACCCCAAAAAAACAAACCCCCCAAAAACCACCATACCACCCAAAACCCCACCCACCCCTCATCTACAACAAAGTCAGGACGGGCCGACGCGCGCCCGCCAATAAAAAAACAACGGTCCAGACCCAGTAAGCTCAAACTCCCCTCTCCACTCCAAATCGTTACGACCCCCTCCCCCCAATCTCTCTCCATCACCCTCCCTCCTCTCCAATTCCCTCAACTCCACCCTCCCAAATAAACAATACAAACACACACCTACCTCCAAAAATCCATACACCCTCACACATACAAATCTCTAGATCTCACCCAAATTCAACACCCTTTAAACTAACTCTCTCTCTCAACCCCCTCCTCCAATATACCTCATCAACACATACAATCAACCCTCCCACGTTCCGGTCGCAGCTTTCTGGCCGGTCTTCGTGCTCTCTGGTGTTTTGGTGGTCGGTCTTCTGCCTGGCCTCCCCCTATGTCTGCCGCTCGTGCCCGCCGTGTGTCCGCCTCCTGGTTGGTCCCTGGTGCTTGTGTTTCCGCCTTACTTCGCCGGCGTGGCCCGGGTTGTGTTTCATATCTCTCTTGGTTCTTCCTCTGTGTCTCTGGCTCTGGGGTTCTGCCGCCTCGCAGGTGGGGCCGGCCGGCCCTGGTGGGTTCGCATGCTGGCGCCAGGCGCGTGCGTGGCGGGCCCCTCCCTCTTGTCTGCGGCCTGCTTTGGTTCTGTGTGGCGCGTCTGCCGCGCGTTTGACCGCTGTCTTGGTCCTGCCTGGCTCGCGCTTTTGGCCGGGTCTGGTCCCGGGGGGTTTGTCACGTCGCCGTCGCTCGCGCGTCCGGTTATGGTGTGCGTCGACGGCCGTCCTCCCTCCGTGGCGCCGTTCTGTTCGCTGCCTTGCTTCTGGCGCACCGTGTTGAGTTTCCCTCTTTCGGAGTGCTTTGTTTAGGTGCGCCGTGGCCCGGCTGCTGCCGCGTGTCGTACGGCGCGGTTGTCCTGCCGGCCGGTGTCTGCTGCTTCCATCGTGGTGCCTGTCCCCGGGCCTCCGTCTTGCGGGTGGCGCTCCGCGTCTTTCCCATGCTCGGGTCTGTTGTTCCCCCTCTCGTTTCTTGTCTGGTCGTGCGCCTATGGTCTGGCCTCCGCAGTCCTAGCTCTCCCGTTCCCTGTGTTCCGCTGGCCCCCCTCTCGGCGGCCTGCCTCCGGTGTGCCTTCGCCTCCTCCTTCTTCGGCCTGCCCAGTCTTCGCGCGTCTCGTGTGGTGTTGAGCTGGGGTCCCTGCGCGCCTCCCATCCCCGTTTCTTGCGCTTGGTGTCCTGCTGTTTGGGGGGGGCCCCCCACCCCGGGGGCCCACCCCACCCCCTGGCAAACCCCCACCCCCCGGCACCGTCGGCTTGGTTCCGCGGTCACTGTCTATGTGGTGCGTGTCGCTCTCGGCGCCTCACCGACCGGCTCTCTGGCGAGCCCGAAGAGACAGTTGGATTGCGTCGTTGAAGGAATGATATGGCTGACAGAAATGGGACTGAAGCAAAAGGACGTGTGTATGAGTGCAATGATAGGAGAGAAGTAATGGCGGGGTTTTGTATATGGGCATGGTTTGTTGTGGCACACCTGGGCCAGGGGATGAAACCTTACATTGACGAGATTTACCATAGTGAAGGGTCCGTCGCGGTCGACATATGATGCACTATGGGTGGGATTTTCTGTCTGATGACGAGCTCATCACTAATCTAAATGGGTAACAGAGGGGGTCGGATAAGGCTGGGAGCTTTCTTCGACTTTTGTCATAGTTCTCCTACTGCTTTTCTTTTTCGCGATGCTATGTAACAGCAACCTTACACTATAATAAGTACTCCAATCGATTGGGGCAAAGAGGAGGTGAAGAAAGAAGAAAGAAAGAAACCGTTTACTTTTGGAAAAAATAAAAAAGGAGTGTGTTGGACGGTTATGGGATACCATTTTGTGTCATTGATATATATAAATAAAAAAATATTTTATTTAATTCATTACATCATATGAAACAGTTTCGTAAAGTTAAAATTTATCAATTAATTAATGTATGAACGAAGTAAAAGGCATGCTCATAAAATTTTTAATGATTAATTTTATAACGCACAATAAAATAACAGATCACGCTGAGATCTGGAAGAAAATTTTGCGGAATTTATAGGTCTAGAGGGAAATCAAAATTCCAAAATGTCAGTTGGTGAACCCTGATATCAGAATTCTGTATTTTTAAATATAAATATTCTTCTTTTTCAGATTTGAAAAAAGACACAAAAATATGTCTGTTCACATGTCACCATGTTTCCGGTAAGTTTTAACCACTATTGCACTATTATTCATTTTTTTAAAGCTGAACAAATTCTAGTTTATCTCATAAGTAAAATCTGAAATCTGATATTGATCAGTTGGATAGTTTTTTTTTTTTGTGTTTTGACTTTTTTTTAGACGACATATGTATCCATAACTTCATAGTAGGAATTCAATGGTTGCATAGGTTTATAAGATTGTTTATTTATAAAAGTAGGATTCTGACCTTATGCAAGAGATTATCTTAATGCAACGGTATATCTTAAGTCCCAGTATATTGAATGATAGAATTATTTAATTTTTTTTTTTTTTTTTTTTTTTTTTTTTTTTTTTTTTTTTTTTGTGAATACCGTTCCTGTGTTTTTTCCCATAGCATAAGTTCTCTTATGTTGTGGAGTGATATCAGGTAGAATAACTATAATTATAATTCAAAGCATAATATATATTTATTGTGCTTTTCAAATGAGTTTGACAGACTGTTAGTTTGTTTGCCCTACTTTAGGAGCAGTATATATGTACCAATTTAAATTGTATTATTTTACTATCTTAAAAGTAAACATTTTTTTAGTTTGATCCAAGTTTTTAAATATTACATTTATAATACCTACTACTGACTTTCTTTGAGTGTCATTCCTGGGATTTTTCCCATAGCATAAATTTCTCTTACGTTGTGGAGTGAAATCGGGCAAAATAACTATCCTCATAATTCAAAGCATAATATATATTGTGCTATTCAGATGAGTTTGATAGCTGTTGTTTTTTTCCCCTATTTTAAAAGCAGTATAATTTACCTAAATTAAAATTTCATTAAAGGTATATTTAGTTCACTGTATCTCCACCCATAGCAAACTTTGATTATGGAAATTACTCTCACCTCCCTCAACTTAAATTTACTCAAAACTTTTGAAATTTATCATGCAAGTTGTATGTAGGGTACACTAAAGTTAAGTAACATTGCATAATTTTTTATATTAATTCTGCTTATTTTAGTGAATTTTAATTTCCTATAGTTTTTAATTTTTTGTTTATGCAATTGTCATTCTCATTCTCAGTAAATCATTTATCATTATTCTTCTCATAAAACGATTTACGAAATTAAGGTCTCACTTTGTTATATATATATATATAATATAATATAATTATATATATTATATATAAAATAATAATAAAATTATTATAAATAATTAAATATAAATAATATATATAATTATAATTACATATAATAATAATATACTATACTAATTATATATATAAATGTGTGATGGAGGTGTGTGATGTGGAATTGCAAGCATGAATTGAATGATGGAATATTATTTTATATTTTTATTAGCCAATACCGTTCCTGTGTTTTTTCCCATAGCATAAGTTCTCTTATGTTGTGGAGTGATATCAGGTAGAATAACTATACTTACATTCAATAAGCATAATATTTATTTATATAGTGCTTTAAATGGTTTAACAGCTAGTATTGTATTTAGTTTGTCCATAACTTTATAGAGCAAGTATATACTTATCTTAAATTGCATAAATTTTACTATCTTAAAGTATAGCAATATTTTTTTAGTTTGATAGAGTTATTAAATATTATTTATAATACTCAATTAAAAAGAAGCGTGAGTTGAATGTTAGCCAAAAGCCAATGAAATAAAATTTTCAAAAGAAGATGTTTTGGAATTCTTATAAAGAAGGAATAAAAAGAAATACTAATTAGGTGGCATAATGTAAGGAATAGAAAATGCAAGAGAGTAAATGAAGCAGTTTTTCAAAGAAGATGAATGGAACTTATCAGGGAATAGGTAAGCTATTTATTCACGAAGGAAGCGCGAAGGTTAAGGGGAACCTGCGTTGAAATAATGAACATTAGAGAGATGGTAGCTTTTTTGTACATGAGGAAATGAAAATGTGATAGGGGATAGTGTGAAAGAAAACTTACGTAAAATATGTATAAATGTTAGAGCAGTTAATGAAGAGGTAATAGTGAGAATATGATGAGGTGGGTTTGATGGTGACCAGAAAGGAATATAGGTAATTATTTGTGGATGAGGTAACCTTAGCAGAGAGAGTAATAGAAGGTAGAGTGTAAGAATGATAAATCTGACAGTGTAATATATTAAATTACTAGGTGAAATGATCAAAGAATGAGAGTCGAGATGGGTGATATGATTGGATTTGGAAGTTGTAGGTATAAAAAGTCGTTTATAGGATGGTATAATAATGTTCCGAGGGATATGGGGGCAAGTTAAAAGTAAACCATCTATTCAAGGATAAGGGGAATTATATGATATAATAATAATAATAATCATGGGAAATTGTTTATTGAGTGTTTGTAGGGAAGATATATGCTGTATATATTTGAGTTGGAAAGAGTGCGTGAGTGATATGAAAGCATTGATTGGTGAAGACAAGAGTGAGCTTTAGGAAAGTGGAGTAGTAAGAGGAATGTGTGGATCAAAATCTATTACATTGAAACAAAATATGTAATTTAGAAACATTTGAGGGAGAAAGAAAGAATAAATTGATATTTTAGGTTCTTATGGATTTGCAACAGGCCGATATGATAAAGTAGTTAATAGGGAAGACTCCTAGGGCAGGTTGTTGGTGGTAGGAAACTTCTGATGGAAACAAAAGTATATATGACGATAGTTGAAGCTTGTGTAAGATTAAATGGTGTTGAAAAGTGATTGGTTTAATATTAAAGCGGGTGACCAGCAGGTGTACAATGCAATAATGTCTCGCCCCGGTGAAAAGGCTTTGGCACACATCCGCCAATGAAAGAATTTAGAGGTGGGGTGGCAGGGCCAAATGGATGTTATAATGGAGGCTCCGAGTTGGAGGGGTGCCACTTAACCTATATATATGGTAGATGACTTGTTTTTTTTGTGTAGAATATGAAGAAGAGTTTGAGAGGATTGGTAGAAGAGTTTGGCAGGGTGTAAAAGGAGGGGTTAGGGGTTTGAAAGTAAAAGTAAGGTTATGGCTTGTGAGTGAGGAAGTCCCTACAGTGTCGATGCTGAAGAAGACGTGAGCACCGGGAACAAGTTTCTGAGTTAAAATATTTAGGATAATGATGGAGGATGAAATAGAGGAAAGAATGATTGTCAAGATGGTGTGTATAAGAAAAGTTGTGATGGGCAGTATAAAATCTCGTTTGTGGATGTAAGTGGACTAAGTCTTTGAGTGCGCTCGAGGGTCTTATACAAGAGGGTAATGATTGTTTTTAGAGATTGTACCAGATACTCGAATACTCTATTTTTTTTAGGTGTCGATACCAATGAATACTATATTAATTAATAAATATACTAAAAAGTAATAAGATAGAACATTTTGTGTGCTAGCTAGGCAACTCAGGATTGCATTCTGTACAATCGCAATACTATAAGTCAATTTATTTCTATATTGGTTGTGCCCCAAAGTATATCTTTTAATTTATATAATATAACTAAAAATAGTATCTTTAAGGAATAAATAAATAAATGCAAATATAATATGTTAATAACTTTTTATGTTTGTGTTTAATTCAAAACATTCCATTTTCATATTTCCAGTAATGTATTAAACAAAAGTTAGCTTACTATAGCTTTTATGTTTTAACATGGTTACAATTTACAGAAGAATTCTTTAACTAAGCTATATAATAATTAAAGAAGAACCTACAATTAAATTACAGCTGAAAGACGAAATAAAAATAACCCGCTATTACTAACCTCAATAAGAGCAAATAATATACTCCTTTAAGATAAAGATAGATATTTCATTCAAATACTCAATATGTTGGATGACAAAAACAATCATAAGCACTTCACTAGTGTTCTTGGCGAAGCCTGTTACTCTTTTTGGGACTGTTTACTTTCCACGTAGCACTAAAAATATCTCTCGCTCTCGAACTGATAATTTATTTTATGCTCTGTCAAGCACTGATAATAAATGTATAACCTTGGCCCCATATTTTCATGCAACCACTAAAGGATTCAATTCTGTAGGCCAGAGCATCTCTTCGTTTTTCGTAGAGCCCTCATCTCCTCTATTCACAGCAGATTGCACACTATATTGAATTATCCTTTGCTCCTTGGAATGATTGATACTCTATTCTAAAGTCTATCCTTTCTCGATGAATTATTCGATCTCTAAAGTTTTCTCATAAATTTCTTTTTATCGTAATTTACAAAATAGTATCGGGCATATTAACCAATACCAAAAAAATGGCCGATAAGCTCGATTTCTATCTGTACATTCTCCATTAGTTGTTATCACACTATCGTTGGTTGGTATGCTACTAGTAGTGTAGACACATGTCTTGGAATAAAGAGGCTATAGACTAAAAGTTCAAATAGGTGTTCAGAATGAGAACAATCCTAGGGGCCGTGTTAGGTGTGAAAAGCTAGTATCGATAAAAATGTAGGACATGAACTTATAGAGGAGTTGTGTGGGGTGAATAAAGGTATAGAATGAAAGTGGATTGGAGATCGGTTGTGAAAACGAAATATCCTGAAGAGATAGAATGTGATGTTTTGGCAAGAGCGAGAATAAAGTGCATAATAGGAGAGAATGGCGGGGTTTTGTATGGGGGCTTGGGTGGCCCACCTGGGCAAGGGATGAAACCTTCACTTGACGATTTACCATAGTGAGGGTCCGTCGCGGTCCCATGAAGCTTTAGGGTGGATTTCTGTCTGTGACGAGCTTTCAATTAATGGTACAGAGGGGGGCGGTAAGGCTGGGCTTTTTTTCGACATTTGTCATACTGTTCTACTGCTTTTCTTTCCGATGCTTGTAGCGCTCTTTACTCCCAATCTTGGGAAAATAAGGTTAAGGTAAGAAGAATATATATATATATATATATATATATATATTAATAATATATTATATAAGTATATAGTATATATATATATAATATATATAATATATATATATATATATATATACTATATATATATATATATATTATATATATATATACATATATATATTATCTCTTTCTTTTCTTTCTTCACCTTCCTCTTTGCCCCAAGATTTGGGGTAAGGTGCTGTACAGAGCATCGGAAAAGAAAGGCAGTTTGGAGAACATGACAAACGTCGAAAAGAAGCCCAGCCTTACCCCCCTCTGAACCATTAATTAGTGAGAGCTCGTTACACAACAGAAAATCCACCCTAGAGCATCATGGGACGCGACGGACGGACCTCATATGGTAAATCGTCAATGTGACGGGCTTATTCCCCTGGAAGAGTGGGCCCAACCATGCCCCAAATACAAACCCCAATCTTTTCTCTCATATCATGCACCTTTCTCTTCTCGCCTCTGCCAAAACTCACATTTCTCTCTTCAACATTCGTTACCGTCTATATAATCCTACTTTCTCTTTTCTCTGTGTTACCTCCTGAGCCGGTGCGTGTTCCACACAACAGTCTCGGCACTTATAACCGCATACCGCTTAACAAACGCGAATAACCTAATTCATATATTTATAATTCCTTTCCACAATTGAACCACAACACCTCTCAAACTCATACTTTCATTTCTTCTCAATAGTCATTTATCCGTGCCTTGTCGTTCACACACACAGTACCACTCTCTAATACGTTCATTCTTTTCTCTTTATCATTTCTTTCCTCACACCTATGCTACAACCCTAAGATGGTACCCACATCTGAAGCACAATTGAGATAACTAGTATAAGATGTACTTTCATATACAATTCGCAGACGCATAGCACAACTAAACCATACACAAACACACGGGTAGACTTCAACATAACGCTCAGTTTAGACTACGTGAGCCCACTCACAGACTTAGTATACCCATTTGTCATTTCACATATATAACGTGATATTGTAATTGCGACCAAGCACCAACCTCTCGTGCTACACTTCAAACTTCCTACTACACTGATACTGCAATACTGTCGATTCCCTTCTCATCCACATACTCCATCGCCTATAATTACGAATATTTAACTCAGAAGATATGACACTTTGATATCTAGCTCGCTCACCATCTAACACTATTGATTATACATTAACTTCACATCTGAGGCCATGTGTCGCTCTCAACTCACTACCAATAAACCTTTACTTTACGTATCCATTTACTTTTAAAGTCCCAACTCCTTTATTAACACTTTGATTGGTGTAAATATATATATATAATAATATATATATCATATAATATGCAAAATCTCTCTATTCATCGTGTTATATATTATATATATATATATATATATATATATATATATATATAGTATATATATATATATATATATATAAATATATATATGGGCGTCTACAGGGGGCATGGGGCACTTGCGGCCCCTAATCTTGAGAAAGAAAAATGAACCCTTATATGTATATGCCAGACGGAGTTTTTTTAAGGGTTTGTTAGTAGAAAAAACTGAAAAGATAATGCAATCGATGATTGAAGATTAAATTTACTAATTACTTACGTATTAAAAACTTGTATTTTTTCTAAAGAGTTTTAAAGCTTCTTCTGACAGTATTCTCCGCTAGAT
>JABUQX010038734.1:0-15243 GCA_015478945.1 Trachelipus rathkii
TATGCCATTCATTGTCTTAAGTCATTCAAACCAGCAATTTCAGTTCTACTGAAACAACTACTGATCCGTTATTCCGAATGAATCAACATTCGAAGAGCAGTTTTATGATAAAAGAAAGCGGTAGTCATATTCATTTTCTTCTGTTAAAAAAAAGTCTCCAACTCAACTTAGAGAGATCTCAGACTGCTGCAGCTCTGCTCTTTTGACTCCAGGTAAGAGGTTTCACATTTCATTCATACATCGTTTCAATTTCTCATCTTTCCTTTTCTTTTGGGATCGATTCGAAATTGCCATTCATTTCATTTTTATTTCAATTCTATCTCCTCTAGTCTCCCATGTCTCACTTTGTTCCCTCCCTTCTTAATCTCCGTCTTTCTTTTCACCTCTCGTTATTCACACACTCTTTGTCTGTTTTTCAGTTGCGTCTTTATCTTTTTCGCTGTCGAATAAAACAGTGAGATCTCGAATAGAAAAAGGACAAGACGTTGAAGATCAACTTTTAAGTGAAGTAAAAAATTCTCCCTACTTAGCTCTGCAGTGTGACGAAAGCACTGATGTTGCTCAGTGTTGTCAATTACTTGTCTTTGTTCGATATTTAGGTTAAGACAGCACAATCAAAGAAGAACTTCTACTTACACGAGAATTGGAAGCTACTTCGAAAAAAAGGACATTATGAAAGTAATTTGTGATTTCTTCAAGAAATATGGATTAAAGTGGGAAAACCTTGCTTGGTTTTGTGTTAATGGGACTCCAGCGATGCTTGGTTCGCGTTCGGGTTTGGGAACTTTGGTAAAAGAGAAGAATTCTTCCATACTGACAACATACTGCATCATCCATCGCCAAACACTAGCAGCTAAAACGTTGCCAGGAGACTTAACCATTACTATTAAAGTGGCTATAAATTTGGTGAACACTAAAAATATACTTCTTTTCAAAAAATTGTGTGCTGACTTGAATGCAGAGCACAAAATGTTACCTTTTCCACACTGAGGTTCATTGGCTTTCGAAATTAAATATGTTGAGCGGCTTGTTTGAGTTAAGAGAAGAACTGAAGAAATTTTTAATAGAATAAAAAATGACTGCTCTGGTGGAGCAGTTTTGTGAACCAGAATTTGAAATGCATCTTGCCTATCGTAGAAACCTTCTTTCTATTAAGAGATTCCTTGTTTAGTACTTATTTTGCTAATGGGCCAGCGCTCAAAGACAAGCCTTAACGCCTGCGTCAAGGAACGCGCAGCTTATCGCTTGTTTAATAAGATTATATTATCAATAATTACTAACGCTGGATCATAGATTTGGACTTGTCCAGAAAAGGACATTGAAAATTAAAAAAAATCAACAATATGAAATGAATTTTTCACAATCACGTGATGTTATAATGTTTTTTCTATTATACAAATTCCTAAACACATATAATAGCTGCTTCAGTTTGTATTATATTTACTAAATTTGATATCGGGCTATAAAAAATACAAGGCCACACTCATATTATCGAAACATTTTAAACCGAGTGGTAATAAAAATAATAGTACACCGAAAAATTGTAAACAAGTAACAAAGCTTAAGAGATCAAATTAAATAACAAGACAAATAATAAAATCATAATAACATACATAGAACAAGAAAAAAATAAGACGATAGCCAAAATTCTGGCGACGCGTAAACGGGAGTCAGAGGGGGGGTTAGGTGCACTTGAGGAACAGGGTCTACTAGGTCGGCATATAAACGCGCTCGCATTAATAAGTGTTTACACACCGGGCCAGTGCCCGTAATTCAAAGAGAACGAAAAAACTATATTATCGCGTACCATGCCACTTAATTACTTATATTGAGTCGGAGGCGGTTTTTCATCATTACAGGAGGCTAGAAGTTTACAATATTTATCATTTAAAAGTGGAAGTTCGGTAAATCCATATTATCGACATGTTAAGTCACTGATTATAAAAGTCAAGCAAATACCAAGAAAATAATTAGTCAGTTTTCTCCCTGCGCGAGAGGGCGCGCCATCAGATAATTTAAATGAGCTGTTCGAGAGATAAGAAAGGTTAAGATAGTTTTTACCAATAGAATACTCAATATTCAGCGCTGGCGACTTCATTAATTAATACTAACTATAATCGTATAAAGTAGTCCTTTTTTTATTAATCCGAGATAGCCACTAAGCTTTTGTCATACAATAGGTATTAGAAAAAAATGTTTAATCAATATTTTTTAATTTATCGATGGTGCTTGTGAGCTTCTCCTGCGCGTTTGCTGCAAAAGCACTTAACCCGTCTCAATGGCCTGGCTATGTCTTTTATACCGTAGAGACAAGGCCTTCGCTTGTTTACCACGATTTAAATATTTTCTTGTCCGGGGGCGCTAAGCTTTAGATATTTTTAACGATCTTTTAAACAAAAATAATTCCAACACCCGAATATCAAAGATAATTTGAGACTTTAATAAATCTTATTTATTCTCTCAGAAATTTGACTTTCAGATTAGATTTTTAATCTATAATTAAAATATTAAATAACTTTTCATTTTTTGCTTTAAGAATTTTTTAAAAATTATTATAAAAATTAAATCAAATTTATTATATATTATATCATTATAGATTTTTAATAAGGTGTGGGAACACACCCTGGCGAAACTGGTATAATAATAAGAAGTGATTCGATATTCAAAATCAGGATAAACTACCGGGAGATGTACTCATTCTGAAATTATTCTCTTAGAAATCCTGCGTCATCCCGTGTCACTTTCCTCTTCGGGTTATCCACCTACGTAGGGTGGGGGGTGGAAAAAAATCTTCCTACGTTTCCTCCTGCTTATTGGAATTATTTATTATGAAATCGATCGAGTGACGTAAATAATTTTTAATCGTATTTTTTATTCTTTTATACTGTTTTAATTAACTGACCTATTGTTTTTAATCAGTTGGTTATCAAGAATTGAGTGCGTAAAAAACCGTGATCGTATTATTTCGAAAAGAGGACGAAGGCGGGCACGAAGAGAAGAGATGCAGTAGTATTATAATTGGCCAAGGTGAAGATTTAAAAAGAAATTCGAAAAATATAAATAAAATAAATTTGTGTATGTTAAAAGAAAATTGTCTGAACATCAAAAACAAGATCAATAATAATAAATATATCATAAGAGATTATAATCAGTAAATAAAATAATATTAAAACACTTTTTTTTTGGCTTCTGACATAAATTATACTAGATAATAACAAACTGATCTAATGTTATAAAGCAATCCGGGGGATACTCGAAAACGAGTCCCCAGAATACGATCCCAGCATCCATATCCTAAAAAGCTGTAAGAATAATTTTCGTATATATATAGAGTAAAATGGAAAAATATCTTCTATATTTATAATAAGATTTTTATCTGATTAATTACAATTTGTTAAAGGTGTTGATATTTTAACAATAAAGGAAGTATTATAAATACGTGTATACTCAAGTCATATATGTCTAATGACAAGAATACTAGTACACACTCGAGATACAGAGGGTGGGAAGAACGTGAGCTGTAGAGTGTCATACTAGAGAGATGTATATACTTGTTCAACCGCCAATATTTCAGTTTTTGTGAGGTCTAGCATCCCCCTCCGTGGAAAATGCGCCTTACACGACGAAAACATCTCTACTGCAATTAAACAGCTAGGCGATTAACAAAAGAAGTCATCCTTAACAAATATCTGAACTCACCGGAAAAAAAACTTCCCCATCGACTCAAAGGCGTCTGTTAGATACTGGCATCGACTGCCAATCATCTGTCTAGCATGAGCTTCGCGCGGAGTTTATTTTAATATGGCAGTTTTGACAAACAGTGCGCATCATATCAGCCCCATCACAGCTACCATTCAATGAATCAAGAGAAAATCAATCTGAGAGTGCATACTGCGGCGGAAAATCGCATATCTTCACACATCCACGAGAAAAGATCATTAAATCGCGGAAACGTATCGGCCTCGGCCAAACTTTCTCGTCGATACACTCACTCACCAGTATAGCAAAACCAAGACTTATCGAAAACTAGATAACGAATAGTGAGAGCGAAGAGTCCAGACATACATAATGATATCCTATCAAACACATGATCTTCGAGTGAAGGAGATCACAATTACTCAGCAACCAAAATTCAAATTCAATAAGACAACATAGACCTGCATCTCTCTAAAGAAAAGTGTGAAACAATTGTCCCTGGATAAGAGAGAAATTATCATCTGAAACCTCCGAAATTTTTCAAAGTCACTAAGATTCAGAGCACTTCTTGTGGGACCACCAATTCACGCTCCTAAATTTTTCAGCATACACGCAACGAGATACCTCTATACACTTAGGTGGATACATACGAAGAAAGGATAAATCGATCAAACTAATTTTAAACTCGGATTAGAACTGTTACAATTGGAATAATAATATTCATTATTCGAACCAATTCAAACGAATAAAATTCCACATCAGGGTGAGACTGATTTTAAATTTATATGACTTGGTTAGACTTATGCTCAGTAATTGCCCTGGAGACCCGTTCTTCAACACTATAAGGTTGATAGTTCCATCACAAATTACAGCTTCTGATTACACTGAATGGTCGAGCACGTGGGAACTACGAAAAAAAACTAGAATCGTGTTCTCAAAGCAATTATTTTCTCGAGAGCCCGAGTATCAACCTCTGCCACTCAGTTGCGGCCTCACTTCCCTCTCATCCTCCTCCTCCTCAGCCCCGACCAGGACCCTTCTACCAGAGCTATACATAAATTATTACGAGCTGGAAGAGGTGTATTGGGTCGCTAAATGATGCAAATTTATCATATTGTAATATATCTAGAACATCTATAAGTGTTCCAATTTTACAAAAGTAATGAAAAAGAAAGCGGAATGTCTTATTATCAATACAAATTTCAACTCTTGTTCCTTTTATCGCATATTAGATTAATAAATATCGATAATAACTCCATATGTAAAGGAACTATACTACTATAAACTAATTGTATGTTAATAATTAAATATAAATTATAGAGATATATATAAATATATATATACTATTAAAATACTTGACTAGTTTTATATTAAATATATATATATATAACGAAGCTTCCGCATCCGAGTATATATAAGCTCACATGACATACACGAGATATGATGCCGGAGTCCACAACTTCCCTACATGTAATAGCCAGATATAACTTAATAAACAAATATATTATTCTATAGAAACATCAACAACATCACTGAAATCGCCTACAATCACTACCATAATTATCAATATAACTACTATACAATTATTAATTACAGTAAATAATAATATACAATACAATAAATCCTAATCCACTGGCTAGCGTAAAACACACATTTATATTAATATTTTATATATTATATATAGGCAAGAGAGTGGAGTATAATATAAATATATAATAATAGTATATGCCCACTTACGGTATGGACCTATATACTAATAGGGGGGGACCATAACCGTAGCTTCAGAGGTATAATTAAGTTAATACAAAAGAGGAATAATATATTATATATTCATATATTTATTTCATTCATTAATAATAATACATCTCAATAATATTGATAACTTAAATTATTATCCTATCCAAATTTTATATCACCCTAACAGAACATTTTTAATATCTTGCCGGGGAAAATAGTAAACAAAGTCAGTAAAATATAACATAAAATCTTACCGGGGGGGTGAATAATTAAACATAAAAAGGAACAATCAATGTAATTTTTATCAGGGTACATAAATACTGCACGTAGAAGATTAAAATACGCTATATACAATATTAATCACCAGATCTACTTTAAATAACCTCTATTTCAGCTCTAATACTAACTCGTACATCCACCAAACTACATCCTAAACCCCACAATACGATTATAGTAATTTATAAATAAAAATATTAATACCTATTAAACAAACTATATATATAAGTATAAGCCTCACGGCGGAGAATTTATAGAGCAAATATGTATATTTCAAAGTTTTACTCTGATTCTGATCTGATCAATGGAAATGATGTGGCTAATTTAGCTTGTACTCTTAACAACGATATATAACAAACTATTTCTCCTAGTCGTCGTAACCAATCCAAAAATATTAAAACTGATGATTCGTATATATAACTTTAACGATCAAAGCAAGACGAGACGCACAATTGCTATCGAGAATGATTATCGAAGCAAAGAAGTCAGCAGCAGGGTTCACGACCACTAGCGACGTGTATAGAGAAAAAGATTAGACCGCCAAGTATTGGAGGGAATAGAAGAAAGAAATGAAAGAAAAGAGAAAAAAAAAACGAGAGAGAAGAGAGAGAGAGCGAGAAGAGAGATCCTCTGTATGAGAGTAGAGAGAAATGAAGGAGAGAGGTAGATTAATATTAGGTCTCATTCTGATTTCGTTCTTTGGTGTCATAAATTTGTTTTGGGGACCGAAAGAGCCCCATTCCTCAATATATAAGTAGATATATATTATATAATTATATATATATAATATAGATAATATATATATATATTATATTATAATTATGAGATAGATATATATATATATATAGTTTTAATACAGTTCGAAATTGTTGCATAGTTGATAATATTCAGGTTTAACGCATATTCTATAAAAAATAAATCAAATAAATATATAATATAATAATAATAATAAAATAATTAATGAATTGAAACATTAGATAATGAATAAATATAATAATAATAGCAGTGAATTGTGTAATGAATAATGAGTAATAGTAATAATGAGAATAAAAATAGT
Organism: Trachelipus rathkii; assembly: GCA_015478945.1. Classification (NCBI taxonomy): domain Eukaryota; kingdom Metazoa; phylum Arthropoda; class Malacostraca; order Isopoda; family Trachelipodidae; genus Trachelipus; species Trachelipus rathkii. Next base: position 6,767 of record JABUQX010038734.1, read on the forward strand.
GAGTGAGATTAATAATAATGGAGTCTGTAATAATATAGACTGGTTCATAATGTGGATCGATTAAACATTTATGGTAATTGAACGGAACGACCTTGAACTGGGACTTCTGCTTTTCGTCCTTTTGCTTTCGCTTGGCGTCATTGGTCGGTTGAGGGTTGTTGTGTCTTAATTTCTTTCTTTCTTTTCTCTCTATTTCTATAATTTCTTATGTTCTTTGGATGCGTGTACTTCTTGTGTGTTTTTGGGTCGGTTTCTTGTTATCGCTTGTGTTCTTCTTGGTGCTGTTTACTCTTCTTCCTCCTTGCTATCCATAATCTATTTACTAATTACTTCTTAGCTTATCTTTCTGTCTTCTTTCTTCTCTTCTTCTTCTTCTTCATTCTTTTTCTCTTTCTTCTTCTTCTTCTCCTTGTTTCTTCTCTTCTTCTCTCTTCTTCTCTTTTTTTTTTATTATGATGAGGATAAATAGTGATAATAATATTAATATAATAATATAATAATAATAAATAATTAATAAAAATAATAATAATAATAATAATAATAAATAAAATAAAATAAAAATTCCAAAGACCATTCATTCAAACGAGCTCTGGAGCCGGAGTAAGAACCGCGCCGGAGCCGAAGAACCGCGCCCGGAGCCGGAGTCGGAGTCGAGTCGGAGTCGGAGTTGGATTCAGAGTCGGAGCTGGAGTCGGGAGTCGAGTCAAGAATCGCATATTTGAGATGATTTTCAAAACGCCGTCAATTCGTTTTTCTTTTTTCCCTACTTTTTTTCTCATCTGTCTTTCCTCTTTCGACTGAAAACAGAATGCTTGTCTCGAGACATCTTCGACATAATAATAAAATAATAAATACAAACTAACACAAACAAACACAGACAAACATAGACAGAACATTAGACATAATAACTTCGGGTTTTGTCTGTTTTCGGTTGAAGACCTTCGGTATCTCTATCCTCCCCCTAGTAGCTAATAATATCTCTATTCATGTTATAATAGAAAAGGGTGGCCTCGGGACTGGGAACATCTTACTACTTATAAAACATTGAACACAGGTATACAACATAACTTCATGTAAAGACGCCTGGGTGCACTCAAGCTTAAGGTCGCCTTTTACATCCACTAACTATTTAATTGCATCACAGTTACCTTCCTGCAATTCACAAAACTTTCCTACTATCACTCTTGATAATCCGTTTCCTTATCATCCAACATATATACCTAAATATAATATTTGCAGACACTTGTTCCAGCTGCTCTACTCATCTAAACATACTTCAAAGAAGCATCACTTTTTCATTCAATTACTCAATTAACCTTACTCTTATCTACGTGTTACTTTCAAATGTCCCTCATTTTACACACCCTGCAAATCTTCTCTACCATTCTCGTCAAAACTTCTCTCCAGATTTCCGCAATATTAACAAAACCAAAAATCATGTCGCATATAATAGGTAAGGGCACTCCTCGCACTCACTTCCATTTCTCCAATCATTGAACATCCATTTCCCTGCCCACCACCCACCTCTAAGGTTCTTCATAACCCCAATCCATGCACAAAATTGAATAGCCAAGGAGACATAACACACCCCTGCCTCAATCCGTCTATCAATATTAAACCAACCAATTTGATTTCCGTTTATTCTTACACAGCACGCTTCACTAGTCATCACACATACTTTGTTGATCCATTCAGAAAGCCTATCCACCAAACACCAAATAGATCATTAACTCCTACCCAGAGCTTCCCTATAACCTATCATACGCCTGTTGCAAATCCATAAAACTAAATACATTTTCTTTCTTCTCTCTCATTTTCTTAATCATATGTTTTCAATGGAAAGATTTGATCCCCTCATCCTCTACCACTTCTAAACTAACCGTTGTTCTTACCAATCAAGTCTTCAGTCACTCCGACGATCTCTTTCGACCAAAACACCAGGAGCTTATATCTCCCTACAACACTCAATAACTAAATTCTCCTTTACTTAGTTAATATGCTCAATCCACTTATCCCCTTACCCTTAATATAAGGTCATCTATTACTGCTCTTCTCCATACCTCGGACTATTACCCTCCCATAAACGCTTTGTTACTGAACTTCCAAATCCAATCATCATTCCAATGCTCGCCTTCGTTCTTTGATCATTTCAACCAAGTAATGTTCATCATATCCTAGCAGATTTAACCATTCTTCAATTTCTCACTCTACCCATCTAACCTCCTCCTTACTAAATGACCTCATCCCCAAAATACACATTCCTAATCAACTCTTCCATTCCTGCAATTTATACTAGGTTTTCGAAGTGTCAGATAACACTGTTCCTTCATCATCCATTTTATCAGTTACGAAAGCAACCATCGCTATTTCATGTATTCACAAGCCAATTCACTTTATAAACAGGTCTCAATTACCGTTCCTTCTTTCCATACGTGAAGAGCTGCCTTTTGTCTTTGTAAGTCTCCCATTCAATCCTCCTTCAACTGTTCACTACCTCTTTTTCCCCTACGTATGCACCGTTTAGTATTCCGCCTGATTTTATCTTATATATTTTTGATCTTTCTTTTGAAACTAATCATTAGCTTTCAGTACATGTGAATATCGGCTTTGTAAAAAAACATGAACGGCTTGCATCACCTCTTTCATTCCACTACTCACTGTTAACATCTTGACTTACCTACTTTATGCACATTCCACATACTGCCTTTTTGCCGCTGATAACACCGCTTCATTACATTTTGCTTCCAGAATTTATTTCAGTTTCAACCTTTGTGTCACATTCAACTGATTTACTTGCAAAAGTGGTCTTAAATACTTATCCTTATTATCTTGTTCCCCTTAACTTCTCACTCTAATTCTACCCACTTCCTTTCCTTATCACCCTCCTCTCCATCCAAGCCCCCTAACTTAATTTTACATAAAACAATCAATAATATCGATAATTCCCATTCTCCTACACACCCAGTATATTAAAACCACTATTTTCTTTAACATCCAACACAGGTACTTCAACATCGTCCTTCACCACAACAAAATCAAATCATTCATTCGATTCATTTCCGATACATCTCTAACCTGCACCAAACCTATTGTAACGTTATGAATAAGCTCTTGTGTTTATTGAATAGTATTAACTCACACACATCCTCTCTCACTCACAGAATCATGACCCTTCCTAACCAATCTCATTTCTCCCTACAACTCCAAAGTCACCTTGTTATTACAGTTCCCATTTTTTGATCAACCTATCAACCTTTAGTCGTCACTCACACAATCAATCTGAAACGCTCCTACTCACCCCATCCAAAACATCAATTGGTATCTCCCAGAAATTTGCACTCTCTTCAACATTAACCTTAGATGCGACCATGATGTCACAACCACATATGAATTCACCTTGTTCAAACCTAAGTTTAAGAACCAAATTAGTAATTCTAGTACTTCACACATGCAAAATCACCATAGGCTCATTACCAGGACAGTACTCATTCAGAATTGCAACATTTTCCTTCTCGTCCCCCTCTGGGTCATTTCCTTTTCCACACCAGCACAAACACATTTCACACCACAACCACTCATTTTCAACATTTTCCTTTCATCTTTGTTTCATCACAGCTCACAGCGAGCAAATCAATTTTGTCTTTTATAAAAAATATTCCATCACCTCTCTCCTCTTACCCTCTACATTTATTCCTTTGACATTCCATATGTACCCATGCTATTCATGCATTTTTCGCAGTAAGATAGAAAGCCGCTTACGGTGATCACGACCTTCTCCGAGCATGCATTAGCATTCCTCCTGGCAAAAGGATAAGTGGTATAAGGGTTATAAAACCCAATTACCCCCATCCCTTAGTCGCCTTTTACGAAACGCGGACATTACATTTGGGCATTCTTTATCTCCCAACACATAGGGATATAATGGATAGGGATGTCTGTGAGATGGTGTTTTGAAGAGGATGTGGATATTAGTATGTCTATATGAAGGCTTGGGTTCAATGTACAAGTACTTGTACTTATACTTGGACTTAAGTACATTTTTGGAGTACTTGTTACTTGTACTTGTTACTTGTACTTGTTACTTGTACTGTAGCTTGTACTCTTTGCACCTTTTGTATTGAAAATTGCAAAGTACTTGCAAGTACTTTTGGCATTTTTAACCCTTGCAATATTTTTTTTTAATCATTTTCCCTTAACGTAATTATATTATATATTTCCCTTGAATTAGTGTATCTAAATAAGATTCCGTAATAGTAGTGCAGATGGGGGTCACCCCCGCCGAAATTTTATAAAAATGACAGAAAAAAATAATAATGAAGAAACTGCCATAGACATTTCATTTTTGGTCTTTCCAGGTTAGGTTCTCTTTCTGACCTTTAAGTTCAGGTTATAATAAGTTTTGTTAGTATTCACAAGAAAACTCTTTTGATTATCTAACAATTATCAAACCTGAATCTTGGTATGGCCCTTTATAACCGAGCACAGCGCAACTATTCTTTTTTATAAGAAAGCCTATGGGAATTTTTTAAACTTTGGAGGCTGCTAACTTTTTTTCCTAGAAGATTAAATTCATTTCTTTTTTTTAAGCTTCTGTATTTATTTTTTTTTAGGTAAAATCCTGTGATATTTAAAAAAAAGAATTATTAACAAATTGTCCAAGGGCTTGTCAAAAGAAAAAATTAAAACGATTGTTTAAATGAGAGAGCACGAATTTCCTTTGAAGATATTAACTTTCATCTTTTTTTATTTATTTTTTGTATATTCCTGTGAATTTTTATAAAAAGAGGGGGGCAATCCCTTGCACTAAACTAATACCTAATTTCCAATACGAAAATATAAGTATGTCATTTTAGATATATACTTAGTATATATATAAATATATATATTATATATATATATTTATAATTTATATATATAATATATTATATATAATATATATTATTAATATAATATTATATATATATATATATATAAGTATTATATATATTACAATTATATATATATATATATATATATATTTATATATAGAATATTATTATATATTATAGATAGTATATAAAAAAGGCCGGAAAGAAGTTGTGTTGATTGATTTTGGAATCTGTGAACAACGTTTAGGAGGGTATAGTTTCCATTAGGGAATTGGAGGAGAGCAATAATAGTACGTACTATTATATAGAGGGTAAAGGGATAAGGGTACTGTATGGTATTATACAGGGTGAATTAGTTTATTGAGTGCTGTAGGAAAGATCTATGCTGGTATTTTTGGTCAATAGAGTGCGCTGAGTGATTGAAGGACTGATTAAGAACATGGTGGCTTTAGAAATGGCAGAGGATGTGTGGATAAAATCTTATACATTTAAACAAATGATTGGGAAAATGAGGGGGAAGGAGAATATTTGTATTTATATTGGGTTTATGGATTTGCAACAAGGCGTGAATTGACGAGAATTAATTAGGGAAAGCTCTACATGGCAGCGTGTTATGCTATATTTAATTGGGTTGTTGCGTTAGACTTTTCAATGAGATCAATTAGGTTTCTGAAAGATAATTTGAAGCGTTGTAAGAAAATGATAAGTCGAAAGTGCATGGTTTATTTAATAGCGGAGTTGAGGCCGGAGATTGTTATTGTCGCCTTGGTTATTTTATTTCAATTTGTATAAATTTGGTTTCTATTTTAAAAAAATTTAGGGTGGGGTGGCTAGGGATTGGTGTGTATGATACATGAATGGAGAGGAAGTTGGAGGTTTCCCGCTACCATTATGGGAGGATGATAGTTTTTGTGGTGCGACTAAAGAACAGTTGATTGAGGGAATTGTATGATGAGATTTGGTGTAGGGTGTTAAAAAGATGTTTGAAATGTAAACGTAGATAAGAGTAAGGGTATGCTTGGGGAATCTGGGAATGTCCTCGTTGAGGTTATGGGTTAGATGGTAGCAGTCTAGAAAAAAGTGTTCTGTTTAAATATTTAGTATATATAATTGGATGAAAGGGAACGGATGATGCAGAAATTGTGTAGGAAGGTTGTTGTGATGGCAGGAAGGGGTTGGTTTGCACCTCTTTAAAATCATGGTGTATTAAAGGGATTTTTATTTCAGTCTTGGAGTTTGCGCTAACTGGGAGTCTTTACATGAGGCTGGTTGACTGGTACTCTATCCGTTGTTTCCGCTGTTTTAAAATGTATATAGTAGAACTATGGTCCCTGGAATGCAGAGAGGTTATAATGCTCTAAAGTAAACTGTGTTTAGATGGACAATCTTAGTGAGTGTTAGGTGCAGAGAATAATTAATGAAATGAGGAAAAACATATTTCACGAGTTGCTGGAAGGACGAAGGGGAAAGGAGAGAATAAATAAAAGTACGTTAAGAAAATTGGTCATGTGTGTAAAAAGGGGGATGATAGTCGGTTGGTTAACGGGATGTATAGTGGTGAATGTGATAGGAATTGACAGGCTGGGACCCGGGAGAACCGAAAAAGGGAAAAAGGTGGATTGAGTGAGTAAAAGGAATGCTGAGAGAATTGAGTTTGGCAGGGAGAGGAAGAAAGGATGAATAATAGGAGTGGAATGGCGGGGTTTTGGAGGGGTATGGTTGTACCCACCTGGGCCAAGGGATACACTCACTTGACGAGGAATAACCACAGTTAGGGTCCAATCCTGTCCCGTGAAAAAATAATTCTAGGGGTAGATTTTTCTGACGCTTACGAGTTTCCTAAAAGGATAGGAGGAGGTGATAAGGCCTGGACTTTCTTGTTTCTAACTTGCTTCACATTCTTTCTACTACTTCTCTGTGTTTTCCGGTCATGTTACGCATGGGGGCTTATCTTTTTTCCCACAGTCTTGGGTTGAGTAGGTTTGAGATTATAATATATTAATTATATATTATAATATAATATTATATATATAAATATATATATATAATATGATAATATTATATAGTCATATATATATACTATATTATATAATATATATATATATATAATATATAATTATATTATTATAATAATATATGCAGGTTTTCATAAGTACTGTGTACTTGTATTTTGGTACTTGAACCATGTATCTTGTACTTGAAAAACAAATTTTAAAGAGGTACTTCTGTTGTACTTCGGTAACACTTGTACTTACATTCAGAGTACTTGGTACTTTCGTACTTGTACTTGCTACAATATACTTGAACACTCCAAGCCTCTGATAGATATGTGATAAAAGATGTCGTAAGTATGTTTCTGGAGGATGAGTGTGTATAAGAATGTCTCTATATTTATATATATATATATATATATATATATATATATAAATATATAATATATATAATATATATAAATATATATATATTATATATAATATATATCTATATATATTTATCTTAAATATTCTATTGTGTTAATTATAATAGTAATTCTTATAATAAACTTATCTAATACTCTAATTTATCTAATATTCTATCTTGAATGAAAGTCAGATTGAGGGCTTATAAACTTCACTTCAGTGGACTCCGAATACATCTATCCTGATATATATTAAAACATTTAAACTGACCTGAACTGAGTCATTTTTATCTTTTCTCTGATGAATTTGAAAGAAGGCAAGAGGGAAATCAAGCACATGGATATCTCTCTTTCTTTCAAACTCATTCAGCTAACTTGTGGACTTGAGCCGAAACAGTCTTTCCTTAATAATACTTGTGTTTGGAGTAAGCGATGTCCTGAAGGGAAACAAGATAATTTGGAACACTTACTCTTTAAATTCAAAATGGAGAGAAACAATCTTGTTCATGAATTTTCAAGTTTAGGACTTATTTCGGACGAAGAATTTCAAGAAAAGAAAAAACAGATAATTCAGCTGCTACACGATATTGTGTCAAAAGTTGGAGAGAAAGCTCAACTCTCTGATGAGGAGATACAATCCTGGAGAAATAGAATAGAGCTTGGCAGTAACATGTTTTGTGAACAAGTTGACGTTATCAATAATACTCCCCGGCTGAGACCTCTGAGTATGGAATTTTCATATTTTAATCGAGAAGCGTCTTTGGAGCAAAAAGAATTTCTTCTAAAGACTTGTGCTCAGACTGAATTAGTCCAAAGTTTACCAAAACCTTTTGAAAAGTCAAATCTACTTTATTGGGTTGATCGGCTCGTTACAACTCAGTCTCTTGACGACTCTGATGAAAACTCCTCATTTTGGAAAGGTAAATATAGATTTATTATTTTAATGTTAATAATTTATATTAAAAAATAAGTGAAGCTTAGAAGCTTTGAGAATAAACTCCCATATACACTACCATGCTAGACATCACAAAAACCTTTTCATGCTAATTTATTTACCACACATGACAATTTTCACCATACACCATTCAAGCTAGAAATCTTCAACACTAACTTTGAGAAGTTAAAGTTTTATAGGCAGACTATCCAATTGAGATACCATTCAAAGTTGAACTTGGCACTGCATGAAAAATCAAATATGTTTGGTTCTTCAT
>JABUQX010038735.1:0-30299 GCA_015478945.1 Trachelipus rathkii
ATAGTTTCACTTTAGCAATACTATTATGCACTAACTGCACCAGGTGAACTGCGAAGACAGAATGAGGTTTTCCCAAGCTCTCTCGTATGCCCAGACCTGTGGCGATTGCATATAAATGCGCAATAACTACGGGGCGAGATTTATACCGTTTAGGACTATCGCCTTTGTGGTGTTCTTGTTGAAGGGAAATGAGAAAATAGAAGGAAAGACAGGATCGGGCCTGTATAGTTCCTATGCCAGTTTGAAGTTGAAGGACCAATAAGCGAGCGTGAGAAAGACGCTTTCATTTTGCAAGTAAATTCTAGGGTATGCAGCCAGAGGGGCAGCGCAACTGCTAAAGCTTCCGCAATGGTTTTTTTCCATTGACTATATGTGGAAGCACATATGATTCACTAATATAGTCACCTTCGCGGAAATTGGGAACTGGTTATTATGAGAAAAAGACGCCTTTCACTATTCTAAAGGACCAATCATGAGAAATGAACAAGGATATTTGGATCATGAAAAGAAGGAGTTACTGACGTAAACTTCTTACTAATTGTCGAAGCACAAATGAATAATAAAAATTTCTATCATATGGTTCCAGGGAAGTTCCCTCCACTAATGAAAGTATTCTTGGAAAGTAGGCTTTAATAAAACATGAATAGTTGAAAACAGGACATCCTGATAAGTTCAATGTTTTATGGAAGCATATGAGAATGTATCTTTGTTTTTTTTTTTTTTGTTCAAAATCTGGAAGATAAATAGAGAAGAAAACTAGAATAGTAGCAAATGAGGTAAAGCTGTGGTTAAACTCATGATGTGTCTCTCTCAAAGAACGGCTTTGGGAAAATGTATGTTACTTTATTAAATTTACGATTCCTTTTATGCTATCTAAAAGAAATTAAAATGTTTATCTCGGAGTTATTATGGTCTTGGTAAAATGACTTTGACTAAAATATTTTGGTACTGGGATTCGGTGATTTTTGGTTGCTTTTTTTGATTTTATTATTCTTGGTAACGACTAGTTTTTACTTTTAACTTTTACATGGCCTAAACTTTTTGGTCGTTTGCTAGAGTTAATATTTAATAATCTTCGTTTAAGGATTAATAGGAACAAAAATGTTATCGCCTAACTTTAAATGAATTACCTGCTTCAAATTCATTCGTCATATCCATTTAGACTATCAAAGTTTCTTTTAATAATCTTACATGTTACATAAGTGACAAACAAACATTATTATAAATGTTATTTCACGAACAGTTAAAGCACTAGTTTTGTATTTTCTAAGGTTAGTAGTTAACAGTGTTAAAAGAAAACTTAATTCTATAGACGTTGTATACCGGCTATGAAAAAATGATTTGAAAATGATTAATCGATGAGATCCGATTGTTAACACTCTCAAAAACCTCTCCTTTTAATATTAATATTAAACTGCTATTAGTATGGCACAGGATCAATTCTTAGATTATGATTGTGCTTTAGGAATCTAGAAAGAAATTGTTTAGTGATATTCTTTACTATTTAACTAAACTATTGTTTAAAAACACTGTAGTATCTAAACGTTAAACTCATAAAAATAAAAATAAAAAATAGTAATTGAAGTGTAGCTACCTATCCTCTTCCTAATTAGAACATGCTAAGCGTTAAAACAAAAATGATTAATGGAAGTTAGTCTATAAACTATCCTCTTCCTAATCTAGAAAACATGCCAACGTTTAAATACATGTAAAATTAATGCAAGGTGTAGATGACATTCTCTTGCTGTTTCTATTATTTTATCTTTCTTTAAAAAAGAAAATCCTTGTCCCACCCAATAATAAAATAGCTTAAAAAAGAACTGGGGCCCACCCTTCGGACGAAACCTGTAGGTAGTAATTTGATAAAAATAATGAACATTGAGTCTGGCAAATCAGTTTCAATTTTTTTACCGTTTGAACAAATGTTTTCAAAAATGTTCTACGTAATTCTACACAAACTCGAAGCGAATGTATATATAACTTCCAACTCAAAACGAAGTTATTTTGAGCCCTATAGTACTGAAAAAAAAAATATTCTTCTTATGCTAATCAGTATCTATTATTTACACAAAAAACTGCTTAATTATTTATACAAAACGTTCTAATACTATCTCAAACTAAAATGTCTGGCGGAGTGAGAGCTAAAGTCTTCCTATATGTCTTTTTTATGTCCGTGTTCCCTTATGTGCAATTCTAATATTTCTGAAGCAAAGATATAGCCATCGATAGCTTCACTGAGCCTCTATTTGGCCTTAAGTGTTTCGAATTTAATCCATGTTCGTCCTTATAATGTACCAAGGGCTTCTAGCTTCTTTCTTCGGAATTCCTAAGAAAATCATGCTTTGGTAAATGAACGCTATATTTCTTAAACCTCAAATTAAAGCTCATAAATTTATGAAACAATTAAGATGTATTAACTGGCGGTTATCTTAAAAAGTTAACAAGCAAATTGAATACAAAGCGATGTAAAAAAAATTTTCTTGAATAGTCTTATATCAACTACAAACGTAACTCCATTCTTAGCTTTGGGTTCTTTTCATCTATTTTTTGGGATTGTTGTTTCCCCGACAGCATCCAACTACGTCGATAGATAAGACTCACACTACTAGAGATCACCATCTCTTTACGTTAGGGCTTATCATCGCCATCCATCGACAAGAAAATGAATTTTTAGCATTTCTATGTTAGGTTCTTTCTCTTACCTCTTACTTCTTACCTGCCAACAGGCTTATTGAGACTTAGGGTACTAGAGATCACCATCCCCTTCGTACTTGCTCTTATATTAAAAAAGAAAAACTTTTTATTGTACAACAAGTCGTTTATCGAAAGTACAGTCCTTAAAATCATACTAATAACAAAATATGAACATAAATATGAACATAAAATGCTATGTACTTAAGATTATCTACTGAAACTATTTCACCAACCCGACGGTTAAAACTCGTTAACATAATCGATTGTTCGAAAGTAACATCCTTAAAATCTCACTTAAACAAAATAAGAACAAACTACATGAACAAAACTATAATCTAGATTAATCTTACTGAACGATTCTGCCAACCCAATCGATAACGTTCCTCGTCGCTCTGATTCTGATCATTGTTTCTTATCTCCGAAGATGCTCTTTTCATCTATTAAGCACCTTTATACTGTAAATCTTGCTCGTGACTCGAACAATTTGGTTTGCGAAGTAATATTACTGTTCAAGAACTTTTATGGAAAACATTTTGAAATCAATACTCGTGGCTAATAGTTAGAAAGGACTAAATTCGTTGGTTGAAAACTACAGACAGATTGATTGAAAATATTAAAGCAAAATACATGCAATAAACTGATGAGTGGTCATGTATGTTTCACTATTTATACTCTAGTCTCTGACGTAGGAGCAGTCGTTTGACATCTTATTATTCCTACCGAAAGAAAAAGAAATACTTTTGGGAAAAAGTGCTTGACAATTTCTCACAGAATGATAACTTAAAACCTATCTGACTGTGTTGCACAAACCCTCTTCTCTTTCTACTCTATAACTATTAATCGGAATCCGGTCATGACTCCATCCTTATTCATGGAATTTGTTGAAAGCAAATGTGGTTCACGGGTCTCTATAACTATCATAAATCAAATCATCAGCTTATAGCCTATAAAGAACATGTTAATAGGAACATATGCCTAAAAATTGCAAAATAAATCTTCCTATTCTACTAAATATTCGATTCAATAGGTACACTGTTGTTTTGTTGGTCTTCTCTTGTACGTTTTGAATCTGTTTCTTTGGCAATTTCTTTTTATTCTGGAGTGGTACTGGTAGCTCGCTACTTACATTCCCATTTTTCTCTCGGAGGGGTGACCATCGCCTTTGTTCCGTCTCCATTGCTGTTTTACGCCTTTCTCTATCCAAATGCGGGTATTTACAAAGTTGTCCGCCAAAAATGCCCAAATGGGATTCACATATACTAGAAAAAAACTTTACAGAAACCTATTAGAACCTAAGTCAACCGTGCAATATAATTTCTCTAATCCAAGGCTAATTTTATGTTTAAATGATATAACAACTACTACAAATGAACTATAATACCAAAGCAATTTACTAACCAAATCCAGAAGATTTATTGCTTTCGTATTACCGGTCATCATGCTTGTTTTTTTTCGTTCTGCTGATCCTCTTTTGGCTTGATTCATTCACCGACTAACCTGGTCAAATCTGAACCTAGCTAGACGCTACCAAATGCCTTTATTTGAGCCTCATTATCGAAATACTCTTCAATAAGGTTTCCGTCGGCGGAGATCAGGAGGATTAGGTGTGCAACGTCGTTGATGTCTGCCCCTTGTTTACTGTCTGTCCCCGAAGCACATTCTGCATTCACAACTTTGGAAAGCACGGGCCCACTTTGTAATAATAAAAAAGATAAAAATCTCATGATGAGGCGAGAGCTTAGTAATTTGCTCAATAAAAATAACATATAAACAATTCAAATTGTCTTTCATTCCTTATCCCAAATAGGTGTGTGGTTATATTTACACAAATAATGTTAAAACCTATCATCATAACAAAGAATCCTTATGAGTCCTTCGAATTTTTCGCTCATCATGACCGATATAATATATAGTATTATATATATATATATATATATCTATATTATAATATATGAGTATATATAATATATATATATATATATATATATATATATATACTATATATATATATATAAATTATATATATATTTATATATTATATATATATAACTATATATATATATATATATATCTTACTTAAGTGTGGTTTTATTAGGGTATTTCGTCAGACTCTAACCAGGCGTTTCTTAGCGATCGTTCTTGCAATGCACAATCGCTTCTCCTCTCTCGCTACATGGTTAAGACACTCTCGCAATGCTCACGACTAAAAACGCTATTTTAATACTTCCCAATGAGGGGTGACAGCAATCTTGCTTCGGATGAGAGTGAACTGCACTACTGTCTCCTCTGTCAATCGATTTTAATCTTGTTGAGGGGTACTTGGACAGTTTTCTCTAACTCTCTGGCTCTCTATCTGAAGGGGGTCTTCTTCGCCTCTCTCTTTTTCTTCCCATCGAAGGAGTATCTGCTTTCCCGCAATCTTCCTATTGCTGCCATCCGTGTTGTCATCTTACCCTGGGACTCTTCGTTTTTTTTCAAATTGAAAGTATTGACTGAGCATACGGCTTCAGTTTGTTGGATACTCGAGTCTTTGTTTTATACCTCTGATTAGTTTTTTTAAAAGCGATAGATTGTTAACCTAGTGGTGGTGGGGGTCAGCCCCCTTTTCCAATTTAAATTTCTTTTTTATTTTTTTATAAATTTCTCTCTTTCTGACCTCTTCAATGTCACCCATACCTTCTTCTCTATAAGACTGGCTTTCGGAGTCCACAATCCTGTTACCATCTTTTTAGAAGAGCTAACAATACTAAAACATACTTCCTCCGAATCCATCTTTTAAAACAAAATAAGAAAACTACTTCGGTATATTCCTTAACGAGCTCGTAAAAAGGCCTCAAACAACCTCTAAAGACATAAGCCCTACCGGTCTATTCCCCCTGTCTATAGTTCTGATTAGGATTTTGGGTTCTCTTTTTGGGCTTTTTATTTGTATTTATCTTTTTGGCTTTCCAAGTCATGACATGGATGAAATCAAATCAGTTCGATTTTTTTAAATAAAAATACAGAAAATAAAAATAAAATAAAACGCTGCATAATTACTCGACTTGGTTTACTTTATTTCCGCGGATTCTAATCCGTTAACTCTTCCATAAATTAAATGAAAAATAGTGCTGTTTTGACCGAAGTAAAAATGTATTTCCGGGCAGAATGACATATATTGATCGATATATATATATATATATATATAATATGTATATCATTATATATATATATATATATATAATATATATTAATAATATATATATATATAATAATATATTATATATATATATAGAAAAATGATTAAATTCTAAAAAAAAAAATATGTAGTATAAAGAAAAGTTAAAAATTGTTATTAGAAAAAAAAAAAACAAACTTGAATTATCCATTATAAATTTCCTGAGTCAGTGGAATCTTAACTGATTTATTCTCTCTCTCTCTCTCTCTCCTCTCTTTAGAACTACTATCCGGAATCGGCTCGATCGCCTTCCGGCTTTTTATTCTAGAATTCTGTCTGGAGAACCAAGAATGTCTTCCCTCTTCTCATCTCTAAATAATAAAAAGGATTATAGCAAATACAAGTAAACACTGATTCAACTAAATGTCTCGTATCAAAACAAATCTTCCTCGTGTAATGATCTTTTTTCGCCGACCATGCATTATGTACGTGCATCGGATGAATTGCCGAATGGTTTTACCTACATGCTTTAGCTGTAGAGCTGCTGTCGGTAACCATGGTTCTCGGGAACTGTAGCTTATCATGATGCCTTCAGGGCCCCTCGGTGGGTCTCCTCGGGGTCGCTGAAGGGAACCGCCTTAAAAGGTTCGACCCCTCTAAAGCCTCCGGTAACTATACAGAAACTCAATACGTTTATGCTAGACCAGAGGTTCCTGCAGAGGTTCCTCCCCAAAACTTTTTTTGTTTCAATTCAATTAGAAATTCCGCCGTCCAATGTTTTTCGCGTTTGGGTAGAACGAAACCCCCCCTGCTTACTGAATAATTATTTTTTGCAAAAATTTTAAAGCACACTATTATTATTTATACATTTATTATTAATTTACATTATAAACGAACAAATTAAATATTTAGTATCTTGTTTACAGTAAAATTACCAGCAAAAATAAATGCTTTTAGTGGGAGAGATGAACTAATATTTTAATATAAATTTTCAATTTGGGCATCGATTTAGGTGGGTTTAAGTATCTCAAAGTTCCTGGTTAATGGATGTCAGTTGTTTTTTTTTGTAGAGATTGGCAATTTCGCGCTCGAAACCCGCTTCACACTAGGTAATAAGATGGAAAAGCAATTAACGCAAACTTTCTCCGATACTCCATAATACAGGATATTAACAGTATTCTTTTGAAGCCAGAAGTTTTGATCTCCATTTTCTAAGCTTACCTAAAGCTCTCGTTAGTGCTTATTTTCGGATCAGTCTCCTCTTGTAACAATTGACATCCCTATTTCTTATATGTAACTAATGGATTGATTGAGCCACTGGTGGTCTTACTATAGTCAAAACATCACTCATAACTCTAATTCGAAAATCTGAGATAGAGGGTATTTATATGTTAACGTTAGGGCTTGTGTATATTGCTGTCACATTACATAACTAAGCAAAAAATAATGCTTTTAGGTCGGAAGGATGAAACCTGATGCCTTATAATAAACGCTTCAACAATTTGTCTATAGCAAATTATAGTTATGTTTAATTCTCTAAGCTCCTCGGTTAATGGATGTCTATCTGTTTCTTTTTTTTGCTAGGAGATTGGCAACCGCGCTGAAACCCTTTCCACTAGGTATAAGGATGGAAGAGCAATTAAAAACTTTCTCGCGATACTTCATAATACGGGATGAGTAAGTGTGTGTGCCTCTTTTGAAGCCAGAATTGCTGACTTATTCTGTTCTTATAGATCTGACCTAAAGGTTCTCGTTAGTGCTTATTCGATAGTTCCTCTTGTAAAATTTGACTTCCGTTTCTTCAATGTCACCATATGGATTGTTATCCACTGTGGTATTACCATAGTTTGAAAACATTCCTCCACCTCAAGTTTCAAAAGATGAATAGAGGGCAATTCTAAAGTTGAACGTAGGTTAATGTGAGTCTGTCCTAGTACATCGTTTGTGTCTGTGGACAAATTGGGAACTGGGGAAAATTCTCGCGTCCATGTTTTGCTTCATTATCTTAATTCTGGCAAGAATTGCTGAAGTGTTGGACTTTGTTTTAATAAATTTAGACTGTCACCTTGTAACTGCTAGTTACTCATTATAATTTAAGTAAACAAATCTGTTAATTAGACAATGTCTGTGTTTCCACTTGATGTAAATTTTTCTTTTAAATTTGGATCTTTAGCATCCAGAAACTCTAAAATATTCTCAAAAAGTGCAGAAAATCTTGTCAAACATTAGCCGTTTGACAGTCAGCGTACTTCAGTGTGAAGGAGTAATTTGTGAAAGTTCATCGTCATTTTCTTGACACACTTCCGCAAATACCTCGCTATTCAATGCGTTGTTTTCAGATACTGTTTGACTGCATGTAATGACTAGAGTTGAAGAGAATTCATGCATATCTAACAGTTCAGATTTTTTAGCAACCTAATGTTTCGATGGATGTCGTCAGTGGTATAGCTCACATTACGGAGGTGCATACGTTTTAAATACGTTATAAATCCACAATGAATCGCTCCAAAGCATGGTAGTGTCTTCCATCTGTATTTACTGATATATTTGATAAGTGGATTGTTTTTTCTATGAAGTATCTATCAAAAAAGATGAAATACAAAGTCGCATTTAGGATATTTAGAAAAAGTTCTTGGCGAAAGTTCTTCGAAATTCTTCAAGATCCATTAAGAAAACGAACTGAAACTGAAGAAACTGATAACAGTAAAGTTAACTCTCGTCAGCTTGTGATGGAAAGTCGGTCGTTTGCACCAAAAATTCAACAAAAACGGTCAACAATCTATTAACTCATTTCATCAATACGTCTTTCAACTGTGTTGTTGCCTAAAGAAATCTTTTCATGTATATCTAATGTAGTGTTTGTGTAAAAATAGTTTTTTAAAACTCTTCGATTGGCTGGGAATAATGTAAATTTTCTCCGATAGTATGTGGTTTTCTGATTTTGCTAAAGTAGTGAGATATTGTAAGTCACCCGCAAACCATCATCGTCTCTTTGTGACGTCGAAGCGAACATTCTGTCCAACATCGGTTTTTCTGAATTCTTAACTTTAAAGTGATTGTAAAGTATTTCATATCTTTACCTGTTTAAATGAGGGTGAGATCTCTCGAGATGATACTCCAGTTTAGTGTTCATAGCGTATTGCTCTAAAACTTGTTGCATTAAAAGGTACTAGGAATTGCGCTGTCTTCGCGAGAGAATTTCTACTGCGCGGTACGGTTGTGACATGATGATAAACTGCTATATCATTATGTAAAAGTTTAAGCAAGTTCAAAGTGTATTGGCGAACCAGAAAGCGAATGGTCTACAACTTCAGCACAATTTTATTGAAATATACTAATTTAATTTAACTAATATATACATGCCTAAATGAGATCCCACGATCGGCTTGACCCCCATTTATCATCTCATGTGACCCCAATTTTTCTGAAGACCTTTCAATGGACCCTTTGCTGGGGTCGTGTTAGACCCCTTGGGGTCTATATATGACCACTTGGAATGCAATGTCTGCTAGATTTTATTATTACTATCGGTGGAAAATGTACTTATCTATTCAAACCCTTTTTCACTCTCTTCTGGACTCCCAAAATTTTTAGATAAATTAAACAAACCAAGTTTAAAAATTAGATCAATAACTAAATGCATTCCTATATTACATAAAGCGCTGTTACCCAGTGGATTACAGTCTCTGTAATCTAATATATATGCAGATACTTATATTATATTATATATATATATATAATTATAATATTAATATATATATATATATATATATATATTATATTATATATATTTATATATATATATTAATATATATATATGTTTTTTTTTTTGACAAATATATTCTATAGGTGCTTGGCTGTTTTGTATAAACTCTTTTTTGATTAATGCATATGTAAAGATTAGGAAATAAAATCTTGTTACTTAATATTGATAATTTATCACATAATATAAGAAAACTAGGTGGATCTTAAATTTAATGAAGATTTTATACGGCCTTTTCCTGTGGAATGATGCTTAATTTAAATACTATTCTTGAAGGACGATACTAGAATTTACAGTTTAAATGACTCATTCACCATAGCTCTTCATCACACTACTCTACTTATTACGGTATTACTATAAACATGCAAATACACTATACAATGCAGATCAGGCATCCTGGATATTGACATAAATCAATCTTACAGACATAGATATTATATATATATTATATATACATATATATATATATATTATATATTTATATATATAATATATATATATATATATACTATATATTATATATATATATATATAATATATATAAATATATATATTATATATTATATATATATATATATATATATATATATATCTATATTATATAGTAAGATTTGGACGGGAACGAATCCGATATTTTTTCTCTTAAAAGTGTGAGCTTACTACTCTAACTTAAAGACACGCACCGGGCTATCTACAATGTCAATCTTTCCGATTCAAGGTTTTTGGGGTCCCACATATTATATAATATATATTTTATATATATATTATATATATAATATATAATACTATATATATATATTATAAATATATACCTATTCAGTATTTTTGCTCACCTCCTTTTTTACTGTAAATAAAAATCTATAATTTCTCTTTTTCCTTCGCTCTCTCTCCTCCCGCCCGATCCTTCCTTTGGATTTTTTCCGGTGAGGCGAAGGGTTTTGGGGGGTCATACCTTCCTTTTAAGGTGTGGATTGCGGGGCCGAAAGCTCCGTCAATTTCGAGTGGATCCTTCTCTGTGGAAGGCGGATCAAAAGCTTCCATCACTTTCGTTTGGGGAAAGCGATCTTCCCAAAATTCATCTAAAATACGAAGCGGTATTTTCACGATCGTACTGCCATAACATATCATTTGTCGCTTGAACAAATTTACACTGATGCTTTCCGAAGAAAGTATATTGTTGCCCAAGAGCACGCTCCATCTATTTTGCGTCATCTCATGTATTAAAAATTTTGTTCGTTGAAATCTGTCCGATAATTTGAAGTATGAGTTCTAGTTGTCGATTACTTTCTTATAGGTTTTTCTCTGCATTTACACCTTTCAAGCGATATTGAGGATGGTCTACATAAGGCATTGTGTTCTCCTTCTTTGGTAGGGCGGCAATACGCGAACTGGATACCAAGAAATTCCAGGGGCACAATTCTATGAATTGCGGTGACTTGATCCTCGTTGGTCTTTCTTGAAATGCACTAGTGTCATTTGACCAAATATTGCCCTGCTCGTGCTGACTATCTTTCTCCAATACTCTCTGATTCTTCCTGATACCTCAGTTATACTGTTTGCCTTTATAGTTATCGTCTTCCTTCTATTTTCTTCTCTCGAGTCGAACGGAACTGGGATGTAAGAAATATTACTTTCAATTACTTTTCTCGTTTGCTGGTAGAACTGAAAAGGGATTTGAAGATTAGCTTGAAACTCTACTCATCTCTTGGGTTTTTTTTGCTCTTCTTTTTTTAACGTCACAGCATTTAAAAACCAATTTCGGCACTTCTAAATCCTCTCTTCCTTCTATTGAGACAACTTTCAACACTAATTTCGGCACTTCTTCTTTCGTTGGTACATTCTTCGGTGCTAATTTTAGCGCTTTGGCTTCTTCGCCTGTATCTTCTTTTTCTGTTTTCTTATCAGTTATGGTTAGCACTGAAATCTCTTCTATATCTTCTTCAGCCAGATTAGATTGGAGGGGAATTTCTTTCTCCAATTCTATTATCTTCTGTAGCACAATTTCTGTATCCAAACTCGGATCAAAACTCCTTAAAATTGCTCTCCTTAATAAAAAACCATTTTGTTGGGAATCGATGTAATCCAAAACCTTCGTTATCAACATGTATTTAATTTTGTTTTTCTCGAACAAGCTTCCTAATGGCTCAATTAAAGCTAAATTTTGATAATTATCCATTAAGCGTTTTATCTCTTGGATAAATGAAGTGAATGAATGGAATGTTTCCAGCACCTTTATAGCTGACAAATTCCATCATAGCTTCTATTGAAAATCCTGTAGTGGAAGGTGTATTTTCACTATATTTGAGAGGCGTTTCCCTGGGAACTGGCTTCACTGCTAAGCATGGTTTTTCCGCCACAAAATCAACACTACAAAAATATCTGTGTCTGAGAACTGTATCTTCTTCTTCTTCTGAGTTTTTCATACAAACGTTTATGGAGCTCTGGCTCCTCCTGAGCAAAGCGCTGTGGCTTCGTTTTTTCTCCTTTTTCTTTCTCTCCTTCACCGCTTCTCTCCTCATTTTTTATTCATCTTTCTTCTCCCTTGTATTTCTACTTCTCCCTTATCTCTTCACTTTCTTCCCTTCCATTTCGGATAAGCGTATCTGCTCCCCCTCCTTCGGGCGGTGACGAGATAGCTTTCCCTTCAGTTCGGATAAGCGTATCTGCCCCCCCTTCGGGCGGGTCAGCGTCCCCTCTCTTAGGGTGTGACGAGATAATTTCCCTTTCAGGTAGGGGATGTTTACCCACAACTGTGGTGGTACCCCTCAGGTCTGTTTTACCCTTCTCCATCAC
The DNA here is from genome assembly GCA_015478945.1 of Trachelipus rathkii. Taxonomy (NCBI): domain Eukaryota; kingdom Metazoa; phylum Arthropoda; class Malacostraca; order Isopoda; family Trachelipodidae; genus Trachelipus; species Trachelipus rathkii. Next base: position 12,408 of record JABUQX010038735.1, read on the forward strand.
CTCCGGAGCTAAGGGACTACACGACTCGACCTGCTCTGCCATTTTAATGACTTGTTAGTAAAAAGTGAAAATAAGGTGAGTAAGTATGGTTAGTAGAGTTGATGATAGTTAAAAATGAGAAGAATGGTTTAATCGGGAATTGGTGAGATCAAAGTTTATTATGAATTATATTGGCAAAATTATATGAACATCAATTCTAATTGAAATGCTCCAAATATATTTTTAATTATCTTAATTAAAATGATAAATATTCAACTTCAATTAAAATGAAAAAAGTGCTCAGATTCTACTTGATATCATAGTGATTGTTCGTTATTAAAATTCAACTCAAATTATATTTATAATGAAAATTATAACAATAATAACTATTAAAGCGATATTCTTTTTTAAAACAATTTTCCTTTATTCACGAAGAGAAGAAAAGGTAGATTGAAAATTCTTATCCTATTCTTTCTCTCTCAAGGTTATTCTCAAATATGTAAACAAAAACCAGCTGTGATTCCAAAGCTCTCAATGCCCTATGCATGCGACGTGCTAAAATCATATGGCTGCTTCTCAGTTAACATTGCAAACACTTCAAACTCTGATATACGTCTGACGTATATAGAATACACAAATGTGAGTGTATTCATTCAGAAGTACACCACCAACACCTTATATATAATATATATATATATATTAATAGTAGTGAAGTGATGTAGCTAATATAGTATGCATATAATTCAAGTCATATAAATTTGGTTAAGACTTTAATATAAAGTCGAAATTATGTAATTTCGAAAATTGAGACGCACAAAATGTTGAATGTGAGTTGGTTTTTTGGCTTTAAGTCTAATTTTTATTTAATAGAAATGAATAGGCATAAGGGCAGTCTCTTCCTGCGAATTAATTAATTACGCATAACACAATAACTTTAAATCCAATATCAATTCTCATTTGCAATAAAAAGAAATAATAAAAAAGTAAAAGAAACGAATTTTTTCTAAAAGCTTCTGTTGAAATATTATAGGTTTTCAAAAGTGTTTCTGAGCGAGAACCATTTGTCCTTGACTCTTCGAGAGTGAAAAACGATTTGTCATAAGGTATCACGTTCTCTACTCTCAGCTCTCTTGCGTAATATTCTGGCGGTGTGTTGATAGCTAACGTCAGTGCATTCGTTTTACGCACTACTGAGAGACACACCTCTCTCTTTACTCAAATAGCCAATAATATAGATATAATATTTATTTAAAAAATTATTTTAAAAATAAACATAAAAAATATTCAACTCTTAATATAAATAATTTAAATTAAATTAAATTGTAAATTATATAATATACTTAATAAATATATATATAAACATAAGATGTCTTACACAAAATAAGTAGATATATATATATATATATAATAAAAAACAAAAATATATAAATATAAATTTTTTTAATTTATATTTAATATAAAAATGAAAATGTATATTTAAAAAAAAAAAAATACATCTATATCAGGTAAGTAAAAATCTAGATTACAAATTGATATATTATTTAAATTTATAAAATTTATTTAAAACCAAAACTTTAAATATACGAATTCAGCATTTAGGAGTATATAAATATTCACTAATATACGAAAAAAAGTGAATGCTACTTCTGCTTGCAAGATTTGTTGGGAAAGAGTTATTTTCCCTAACCGACATATAAATACCTTGCACGTAGTAGACCTATCGCTTGCATTCAGAGACTTAGGTAGCGGCAATGAACGGGAAAGCTATAGATTTGTGCAGTGTATATGATGCACGCAGCTGTGAGAACTTTGAGCGTGTAGCGTTCTTTGCGTTCAATACCTCTATATATACTTTATCTGTACACAAACACTGTTCCACTGTTACAAATTATGAGCACAGTCATCCCGTGTGAGTGATATGCGCAAGCTGAGGACATATTTCCAAAGAGAATAGCATTTAGAACATAAAACAGTACGATTATATTTATAAATAAAAAAATCTATTTTGATATATATAATTATATATATAATAATATCTTATATATATATACTATCTTATATTTGACCAACCACACGAATGACAAAAAATGAAAGAGGTTGTTATAGAAAATAATCATATATTTTTACATACACTTTCGATAAAATTTTACCCATAACCCTTTAAACAATACAACAACAATTAAGACAAAAAAAAAACAAACAAATAAATACTAAAAATTTCATTAACCTAAGGCTTTTAATCCCTTGGACTAATTACGTAATTAGTGTTTATCTTTTAATTATTAAATTTTTGTTTGTTATTACTATTTATTACATAAATTTTCTGATACAAATACAAATTTTGGAAATATTAAAAATTGTACGTATCCCTTTTATTTTCCTGCCATTATTCAACAACAACAAACAAAAAATAAAAAAAAAAAATAGAGGGAGAGAAAGAAAAAATAAAGAAAAAAAAAAAAAAAAAGATAAAATTTTTTTTTTTTAAAAAAAAAAAAAAAAAAAAAAAAAAAAAAAAAAGGAAGAGAGAGAGTGTGAAAAAACCAGCCCTGATAGAGGAGAAAAAAAAAAAAAAAAAAAAAGAATCCCCCACCCCCCCCCCCCCCGGGCGGGTTTTATTTTTTTTTTTTATTTTTTTTGATTTCTTTTTTTTTGCAACGAATCTGTTTTTTTGTGGGGAGGCCTTTTCTCTGCGTTTTTGACTGTCGACGAAACTTGTTTTGGCACTGACGTGATGAGGAGACACGATCCTTTGGGTTTTATGCAAAAGGGGGTTAGTTAATTAAGACGCCTAATCCATGATACAATATGCACTGCTTATGACCTTTTAATTTGCAACTCTAATTATCCTCTTTGAAAATTAACCTATATAAAACTGTCAAAAGACTGTTTTTTATTTTTCAAATACTACTTTTCTAAATCTGACGCGTAATTTTATCCAGATTTCTTGCCAACGTTCGACGCAAATCCAATTTATCGACACTGACATCCGAAGATTCTTAACTTTTATTCTGGCACAAGGGCGCTAGTATCGCTTTTCCGTGTCTCTTGTGTTTTTACTTTTATTCCAATATATTTCTGCAACAATTTTCGTTGTGTTGCTTTACTCCTTATTCGCTTATTTTACTCTGTTTTGGTTCTGTATCAACTACGATGAATATTTTTTATTGCGTAACCTGAAGACTCTTTCTTCTACGACTTATACCAGACAATTGTAGTGAAGCTAATAGGTCCTTCAAACAAGGGGTTGGAACTCATCGGCAAGCCGGCTGCTTAAAAAGCATTTAGATACCAGATACCTATCAATAAATCAACCAAGAAACAGCAACGATTTGCAAGGGAGGATTCTCGCCTCCTTAATATATTATTGTAAAAGGCTTTCACTTTTTCTGCATTAGTTGTTTAGGAGAGTTTTCACTCCTGATTTTTAGTTTGATAAACAGTCTCTTTGAAAGGCAATGAAAGAGATAAAGATGGGATGAATGAGAAGCATATCAAAATATTACTATATTTAAAAATGTCACAGTACATAAATTAAATGCATAGAAAAAAGTAACTGACGAAACAATAACGTTACGATCCCATTACTCGTAACAAGACAAATAAATATCGTAGATAAAACAAATAAATCCAAATCCAATAAAAAAAACGTGAATACCGAAAAAAGACCTAAAAATTATATAACAATAATAAAATTTCACCTTACCTAATTGTTACATTATCATCGAATTATTTATAATAGATAATATTATTAGTTATATATTATAATATTTTAATTATTATAATAAAACATTCATATAATCTCTTTTAATTGAAATAAGAAATAACCCAACTTTCATATTCCCTGTATTGTACCTTGTATATAGATAGGTCCCATAATTTTTGTCCTTGTTTTTTTTTTGTTGTTCTTTGTAAACCATAGTCATAAATATATACATAAGGATTATCAGACTATTTTTTCCCCAATGTATATTTTTGCAAATATTTGTGTAAAGTGTATTGAGGTGTAAAGATCAACGAATTATATCAGGTAATACTTCATCTATTAATTTTTTACTTCTTTCTTTCTGTTTAAAAGAATATTTTTGTATTAATCATCTTACATTTTCTTTGCATATACTCACATGATTCGAAGTTTTGAGGTGGATTGTGGAGGACGACACTCTTAACTAATCGGGTTACTCAGTAAAAGGCAGCAGCTAAGATTAACAGCTTCTCGAAGGAAGCTGTTATAAGAAACACTCCCCGGTCACCTGGAAAGAGGTGTAGATAGCTAATATATATATAATTTATAAGTCAATAATATATATACATTATATTATAAATAATGTTAAGAATATACAGGAAACTTCAGAGTTTCTTCTTTATATATATTTTATTGACTTTAAATATTTAAAACCCCTCTATAAGAATAATTTCACTTTAGCAATACTATTATGCACTAACTGCACCAGGTGAACTTGCGAAGAGCAGAGATGAGTGTTTCCCAAGCTTCTCTCGTATGCCCAGACCTGTGGCGATTGCATATAAATGCGCAATAACTACGGGGCGAGATTTATACCGTTTAGGACTCTCGCCTTTGTGATGTTCTTGTTGAAGGGAAATGAGAAAATAGAAGGAAAAGACAGGATCGGGCCTGTATAGTTCCTATGCCAGTTTGAAGTTGAAGAACCAATAGGCTAGCGTGGGAAGGACGCTATTTTTGCCTAAGAAATTCTAGTATGCAAGCCAGAGTGGCACCAATACTCTAAAGCTGCTTCCGTCAAGTTTTTTCCATTGACTCTATGTGCGGAAGCCAACATATCGATTCACGATATATACAAATATATAAAATCATATATATATATATATATATTATATTATAGAATTATATATATATATATATATATATATATGATTATATACTGTACAAAGTTTAGGAGAGTATTCCATTAATCACTCTAAAGAGAAATTTCTACTAAAACTGATAAATTAATTAAACTATAGTTAATATATATATATAATATATAGTATATATAATATCTATATATTATATACTATATATATATATATTTATTATAATATAATATACTTATATATTAATATATATAATTATATATATAATATAATTATATATATATATAATATATAATGATATTATATATGATATAAATATTACTTATATATATAATATTATATATATTATATACTGTATTATATATATATATTACTAATATATATTATTTATTATATATATAATATATATTATCTTAATCATATAATATATATATATATATAACATAGTACTATATATATATACATAATATATATAGCATATATATCACGTATATTATATATATACTTATTATAAATATTACTATATATATATAATATAATTATTTAATCATATAATGTATATATTATTATATAAATATTATATATTTATATATAATAATTTTTTTAAAAATTAATAATTCTTTAAAATAAAATTATCTTTATTTTTACCTGGGGGGGAGACATGGCGTCATTTTATCATATAACAATAAAATAAAATATGTTTAAATTCTTATATAACGTAAAAATGTGACTCTTGAGTTTTAATTTCGCCGCTTTAAACACACAATAGTAGGGACCATAAATGATTGCATATTATTATATGTTCCACTTAGTCCCAGACCTAACATTCATTTTCATTTGAGAACTCCTTTAGAAGAATAATGTAGCAGAAATCGAGACAATAAAATATAGTACTTTTAATGAACATATAAATTCGGAACTAACGTTGATCTGAAATTCGAAAGTGACACACAAACTACTACGATACCATCTACAATATAATTATTATAAGGAGTTCAACTCCCAGAGTCAGTCAATATTTAGATTTAATAGAATTTTAAATTAGCAATTTAACAATAAAATAAATAAAGGTCAAATTCTTTATTTGAAGAACTATAACTTAAAAAAGTGGAGTTTAACCTGTTTACGATGCTTCAGACACAATTAAAGACCATACGTGATTACAATTTAGTATAATGGTCATAGTCCCACGACATTCATCATTTTCATTTTGCTCAGAACCCATTAGAATGTAATAATTAGCATAACGAAAAAAGTAAATTGCAATTTATAATATAAACAATATATAATTTCGAGAACGTTGGGAATTTTTGATCTGGAAATTCGAAACTGGTACATGAAATTAGTATCTTTAAGCTTAATATAAATTATTTAATAAGGGTAAAACTCCAGAGTTCAAAATTACAAGATGTTTGAGAACTCTATAATATTCAGCATTAAAAATAAAATAATCACTTACTTTGAAAATAAATGTTTTACATGTGGACTGAGCTAAATTTTCACGCTTACACAAAAAAATAATAGACCAATAAAATTAAATAATAGGACCCTTGGAATGAATAATATACATTGAACGAGAACAATAAAAATTTAAATCATTACATCTAGAACATATATAATTCCTAGATCGCACTTGATCTGAAATTCGAAACGTACACAAATACCATATACCATCTAATATAAATGATTTATACAGTCAATCCCAAATTTCATTATTTTAGATTGAAACTCTTAAAATGGATGTTAATTAGAAGTTATGAAGAAGTCTTATGGCACCCATTTCTTTTGAAACCTTACTTAATTGAAATAAAAAGGTGATCCTTTAGCTAAATACGATGCTAACACACAGATTATAGAACTATAGTGGCTCTAATTATATAATGGTCTCAAGTCCCAGACCTCATTCATTTCTCATTGAGAACCCTTTACAATAAATAATTAGCACGAACGCGAAAGTAAGTTTGTAATCACACTTATGAACATACTATAATCGAGAATCGTAAACTTTAGATCTGAAATCACAAGTGGACACACAAAATTACCCACGTATACTATCTAATCAAATTATTATAAGGTTCAAGCCCAGAGGTTAATATTTATGGATCTTTGAGGAACATGACAAAATATCATTTAACAATAAAATAAAAACTATTTTTTGAAGATACAAATACACATAAAAAGGTGGACCTTAAGCTGAATTTCATGTACGCCCACAAATAATAGACACCATTAATGATTCTAACTTTATATACCTCCAAGTCGCAGACCTCCATCATTTTCATTTGAAACCCTTAGAAATGAATAATTAGATGAACCGAATCATCAAAATTGAATATCCATACTTATGAAAATTATATAATCGAGAACGTGAACTTTATTGATAATTCGAAAGTGACACACAAATACCACTATACCATGCTGATATATTATATTATAAGGTTTCAACTCCCAGAGGTCTAATATTAGATTGAGAACCTCTAAATATTTTAGCAGTTTAACAATAAAACAAAAATAAGCTTTTAAATTTTTATCTTTGAAGACTCCATTAACAAAACTTGGGACCTTCCGCTTAAATTTCGACGCATAGCACATGTCATTTACTATGTCCATATGATTCTATTATTATATACATAGTCCAGGCCTGTCATTCCATTTACAATTTGAACCCTTTAGAAGAATAATTTAGCATGAACGATGTCTCAGTAAATAGAAATCATACTTATGAGACACATATAATTCCGTGAGCTTGGAACTGAAATTACAAAATTGTACACAATTACTATGGTCCTTTCTAATATAATTATTATTAAGGTTCAATTCTCAGAGTTTAATATTTAGATTTCAGAACCTCTAAATATTAGTATTTAACAATAAAGTAAATAAGTTTAAATTCTTGTTTTCGAAGACCTATAACATAAAAACGTGGACCTTGAGCTGAATTTCGACGCTTACACACAAATAATAGGACCATAATAATACTTATTAATAATAATAATAATATTAATAATAATACTCATTAATAAAAATACTTATTATATGGTCCAAATACCAGAGTTCATTATTTAGATCTGAGAACTCTTTTGATGTGATAAGTAGCAACAACAGAATTGTAATAAAATTAAAATCTTTTTAATGAACATATATTATTCGAGAGCGTGAAATTTGAACTGAAATTCGAAAGTTACACACAAGCCCAACTAATTTAATTTTATGTGGCTCAAGTCCCATATTTAAATGTTTAGATTTGAATTTTCTAGAAATGAATATTTATGAAAATTCAGGATTTTTTTTTTCATATTTAGAGATTTGTAATCTCTTTCCTGCTTTCCTACTGTTTCCTCATTCTCCCCCTTATACTTTTGCCATTACATTAATCATCAATACACATTGAGCTGCGGTTTTATTAAGCAGTGTATTTACATTAATATAATAAATTCTCCGTTACGATGCTTGTTCTCGCTTACATGGTCCACTGTGTTGCCTTGACCCGAGCTGAGAAAAGAATGCGTGGTCTGAGGTATCTTGTACGTGACAAGCCGTGCCTTATATCCTATTGACACAAAATCTTTTCGTAAGGTTTAAGTCGCGAGTATCCTTTTTTAGTCATTCGTGTCAATGTGGTAAACACACTTGTCTATCCGTCTGCGAGGAAGTCCCGATCTAATCCTGGTGACGTGAAGAATCACTCAAGAGTATTCTTCATCAACATATGAGGCGCGGTTTATAAAGCAGTATAGCCATCAATACAATAAATTCTCGGTTTATGAGTGTTCTCCTACATGGTCCTGTGTTGCCTTGTGACCCGAGTGTGAGCGAATATGCTGCTGAAGTATCTTGTTCTGACTGATAGTGCTGGTCTATTTCTACTGATACAGCAAATCTCCTTTCATAGGTTTAGGTCGCTATCTTTTAGCTTTCATCGTGTCAGTGGTCAACACACTTGCTTTTCTGTCTGCAGGGGCCCGGATCTAATCCCTGGTCGAGTGAAGAAGTCACTTCAAGGGATGTATTCTTTCATCAATATATATATATAATATATATTATTTTATATTATAACTACTATTATGAGTCTATATATATATATCATATATATAATATAATATATATATTCTTATCTATACTATTATTATAGTATATATATACTTATATATATATATATATATATTTGAGTGTGGTATGGGGTCCTATGTATTATTATATGGTGTGTGTGTACGCAGGATTTGACCTAGGGGCTGGCAAAGGTTGATTGATTTATGCCTTGCTTTATACTGATCAATAGACGGTGTGGGTGGCCTTATAACGCTACGGTTTTTCTCTTTCAAAGGCTAATAAAAATATCATAGAATAAAAGTTAGTTTCGGTTATAAAATAAATAACATAAACATTTTATACAACAGTTGTAATTAAAATATTTTAGTCACCATAGAAGTAAAAAATATACCTATTAGAAACGTTAAAGTTAAGTATTTATGCGGGGTTGGCGAGTACTGAGTCCTGAGTGTTAACTAATATTAAATCTAATACTAGCATTAAAATCGCCTTGGATTTTCGGCGAATTTCGCAATTACAATTTTGTTCCAATTCATTCTTTTTGCACTCCTATTTTTTTTATTCTAAGAGTACTTCATCCTATCATAATCCACTAAGCCTGATCTCACATTGTGTTCTTAGCCAAGTCTTTATCATCATCTTGCCGAGTGCTGTGGATGAAAGACCTTTAGAATTGGTTGTTGAACACAGGTATGCACCAGTGCTATTAATAGGCAGGTATTTGTTTTGTAGGAAATAAAGTGGTGGCTCGCGCTTCTATTAAATGACTTCAGTAAGTCCAAGTCCTTTCAACTTTTTAGTTTATCCCTTTTTTTATACTCAGCCACAAGGGTACACCATAAGTTCAGTTTCTTCGGGATGAATTTTGTTATTGATGAAGGATCATAAAAATTCTGAAAACATTATTTACTCAACCCGCGCAAACTTCTCTGCTGAATATTGGAAAGTGTTCTTACCTTATGCCCCTTTATCTTGACTTATTTCATCCTCTTTAGAGACTCTATGATTTCAGAAAACAAACTGTACACATTTCATCTTTTTTCATTGCATCCTTACTATTTTTAGGTGCTCAGTTAGGCATTTGATCATTTGACCATTATAATAATTAGAATAATCACCTATAATCTTATTTCACTTCTTTGGTTAAGCGTCGAAATCAAACTCAATCCATGTTTTTTTATTTATTTAGGTTTCGGAAATTCACAGAATATTTAAACAATTTCTTATTGTAAATGTCAGAGGTTGGCACCCGCAACTTTTGTTTAGTCTGTCAGATTCATCGCAATTCGCTATAACTTATGTTAGGGACTAGTCCGCCAGTTTCACAATTCACCGCAATCCATTTCTTTGCTACGAAGAGTTCCACTACGCAATCGTCGCATAATTTTGCAACGTTTTCTGTCTTCACCAGTCCGCTATCGTAATTCCCTAACTTTATTCTGCTCGGCCAGCCAGCTTATTGCCAATCGCGCTAATTCTATTCGTAAATCAAATTTTTAGTTTTCATTACTAGAAAGCCTCACAGTCCTGCTTACCCTTTTATGGTCAGTTAAAAACCATAATTCCGATAAGCAATTTATCCCTGTTACATATTTATATAAGTTCATTTATTTAATTTATTTATTATATTATATCAATTTTAAAGTTTTTTCTATTTACCATGAATATTTTTAAACGTATTATATATATATTATTATATATCATATATATATAAATATATACATATATATATATATATATCATAAACTATACATATATTAGTATTATTATATATAGAACTATTTAAAATATATAGTATTAAAAATTTATACATAATAAATGTATTATATATATAAGTAGTATTCGAACACTTTGAGCGACCCCAGCCTTTTCGATAGGAAGGAATAGAGCTATCGCCTTCAAACTTGGAATATAATTTATTAGTATTAGGCTCATAAACCGAAGAGCTTTTAAGCTCTCTAATGTTGATATAGGGTCGAGTACCCCCCCCCGTTATAGAGGCGTTATCTCAAAATGTCCTACACCCTTGTTGCGGCTTCCGGGCGGGTGAGATTAGGCCTAAATCGAGTTAGGCTCAAGCGTGATGGCGTAATCTCGTCATAGACGAGATTACGTACCCCTGCTTCCCCCCCGTAAGGGGGACGCTGCCCCCCTAAAAATTAAATTGATCGTAGAAATCTGAAATTTGGATACGAAGAATCGATTCCCGAAGGGAATCGATTCTGAGTCGAAAAATGATTCTTGCACGGAATCGTTTTTTACGCACTCCGACTCCGGCCCTGCCAGCTTATGGCTCTGATACTTATATCTATATTAGCACGGTTATGAGTTATGCGTATTGGGTTAAAATTTGGAGGAGGGTTAGATGGTGACGTAATCTCGTCGTAGACGAGATTACGTACCCCTGCGTCCCTCCGTAAGGGGGACATAGCCCCCTAAAAAAATTAAATTGCTGTAGAAGGCTGAAATTTGGATAGTGTATAGAAGAAAGAGAAAGGAGTCTGAATCTATAGAGTTTGAATTGACAACAGCACCGGTGCTGGCTCCGGTGCGGTGCTTGTTATAACTAAATTATATAATAATTATAATATTGCTGTTAAAATATAGGTTTATAAGGATGTAGAGTTCTAATAAGTGTTTGAGACTTCCGGTGAGCGAGTGCCTGGTTCCATCTAAGCTGACCCCGGGCCGACGCGTGTGCGCGCCCGCAGGCGCGCCCGCCGGCGTGATCCGCCGCGAAACGTGCGTGTGCGCGCGCCCGCAGGTGCGCTCGCCATCGTGGTCCGACGCGAAATGGGCGCGTGTGCGCGCCCACGCACCCATTGATCTATTGATTCAAGTCATATTTTTATTAAAATTGTTATGTTTTACACACCTTAAAGCTGTAAATCAGTAAATCAGTAAATCAGTAAATCAAAAATGCCCTTCCCACCACCCTCCTACCCTATCTATTTGATCTATTGATCTATTGATCTATTAATTCAAGTCATATTTATTTTTTATATTAAAATTGTTATGTTTTACATACCTTAAAGCAGTAAATCGGTAAATCAAATTGCCATCCCCACCCGCCCCTCCTTCCCATCTATTGATCTATTGATTCATATCATATTTTTTAGTAAAATTGTTATGTTTTACAGAACTCCACTAAAACAAAGTAAATCAGTAAAATTCAGTGATCTCAATGAGTATCCTCCCCTCCTCTCTCACTATCCCATCACCATGAACTATATTTTTATTGAGTTAAAGTGAAATTCATTATTATAACATAAAATGCAACAACCTATTTCTTATTCATTATAGGTTCAGGTGTCAATACTAGAAAATAGGAACGTTGAGGTAAATTTATGTTACCGCGCATACCTGACACATGTCTTGTGTCTAAGGTACTACAGGTATGCGGAGAAAAACATTTCTGTATAGATTAACATATAAAAAGGTCAGATTTAATAAAAACGACAACAACACTAGTAGAATCATATGATGCTACACCAGTGTTTACCAAGAAAAGATTTAAAAGAAGTACAAAGATGTAATCAATTTCACGAAGGATTATATGACATAAAAGTTCTTCAATGCCTTATTACCAGGCGACATAAAAATTATAATTCTTGATGATTAATAGCAAAAATAATGAATGAGATATAATAAGTAGAAAACTTTACACAAGTTTACTCTCAATCATTAAAACAGACAGTATTTTATTATAAACACAGAATATCTTTCATCAAAGAATAAGATATGAGGATGTGTACTTTAAAACACACAGTATTAATTTGTTCGGATAAAATAGAAGGGGAATTGAGTCAGTCAATGTTGTGCTCAACCCAAAATGTTCCACACTCAAAACGTAAAGAGTTCCTAAAAGTATATAAAGGATATGTAAACAATCTATACCTCACGGTATATTACTCTTGTGAGCTCATCCTAAGAACATGGCTTAGAGTGTTACTGTCGTACAAATAGTCCATGCACCTAACGAGATTGCAGGACCTAGTTATTACACACCTGAATAATTGGGATACTTCTAGTTAGCCAGATTTATTTACCCTCTTTACGAGAAAATTTTTTAACAAAACTGAAACCTTCTGAAAAACGTAAAACTGATCGTGAAGATGTAAAATTTAAACAATGGTTATAGCAAAGAAGTATGGCCTCAAAGCTCAATTCTTTATAAAAGGGAAATTTCCTTCTAAAACAGACCTACAAAAGGTAAAGCTACAGTCGTCATAGAAAACATCATTAAAAAACTGCTGGATAACGTAAGAAAACTATAAAATAAAAGAAAGCTATAATACAGAAAGACGGTGTATGTCCTACCTTTACTCTTATTACCTTATAGCCCTTGATAAACCAAGTGCATGCTCACAAATGAATAAAGAAAGGTAGTGGTTTTACCCTACAGCGATCATGAGAAGATGAAAACTATAAACACAGGAAACGAGCAGCAATTCCAGCCAAAGGCGGACAGCAACCAACTTCAACAACAACAACATCAACAAAAACAGCAAGCAGACGACAACAACAACAACAACAACAACAACACAACAACAAACAGTTCGAACAGCCTCAATCAAACCACTCAACTGCAAACAGTTCGGTAAACCCTTATCAATCTTGCTTACAAAACAGACACACAGCCTTTGAGTTATATGATCCGCAAGTTAGAACAGATATAATATTAAGCAGAAGGAAACTGCATCAATATTAAACTCTGATGTTAGCATTCATGAAAAAAGAATACCTATAATCAAAATTCTATACAAAAAATTAAGATAGTAGATCTAAAAGTTTATTAAATTCACCTAAGAAGGAAGACTCAGCTCTAGCCACCAAATACTAAAATTGACGTGAAAAGAGAAGATAACTAGACATGTACTCAAGGAAAAGACTATACCCAAATGAGGTAAGAAAAACAGGTTATAAGCTCTATATAATATTTAAAAGATCAATTACCTGGAATGAACTCGTTCAAAAATCATTATTGACGAGAGAAAACAAAGCTAGGATCGAATTATTGATTGACCTATATCCGATCTCTCACGTGATTGGAGAAAGGACCTGTAAAGGATGGAACAGTATAAAGACAGAACTTCAGACTATTAATTTTCCGAGAAACTTTAATTAACAGAATAAACAAGATAGCAGATCTGGATAATATTCCCATGTCTCCTAGGACCTGACGCGAGAATCCCTCTGCCCTACTTCTTTTGATCGCGATAGATAAAAGATGCATAAAGTAGAAAGTAACATTACGTTCAAATGAAGAGAATAAGGAAAAAAAACCAACATTGAGCCTTCAAAATGGATTAGTTCCTAATTATTAATTTAAATTTTATATGAATAGTATTATTTTTTTTTTTTTTTATTCTTATTTTCTTTTCTTATTTATATTTTTTTTATTTTTTTTTTTTAAATTTTATTATTTTTTTTTTTATTTTTTTTTTTTTTTTGTCATTATATTCTATGTATAACTTGTTGTTTCTTTCTTATACACCTAGCATATGATATTTAACGCTTGTAATTAAAATAGTTAATATTATATTGTAAATTAAAATAAAAATTATTCTATAAAATAATACATTTGTTTTTATTATCACCTTCCAAATATAAATGAATAAAATTTTTATTGTATAATGTCAATAGTGAAAAATCATGGATCACGAGAGAGAAAAAAATAATGACTTGATGTGAAACAGCCTTACAGTTATAGAGGTTTTTCAAAAGGTTGCAATAAAGTTTCCTCAAATAATAAAAAAAAATGAAAAAATAAATTAGAGACATAGCATATATTTACCCTACAACACACAAGAAAAAAAATTCCGAACCCGGATAAAGCTATCAGCTTACTTACTTTGTCGTTACTGTAGAGGGAAAAATAGACAAATATGAAAAATATAAAACAAACAATGAAAGGTAAAACAAATTATTCTTTTATGTAGATAGATGTAATATTACCCAGATACTTATGAGTTAAAGGGTTTTAAAAGATAAAAAATCAAAGACTGTTGCTATAGCAGTCAAAGAAATTTAATAATGAAGATGGTTAGATAATCCTCAAATGATAAGGACAGATAAGGGTACAGAATTTTTAGGACAAAGAGTTCACGAAAAAGTTACAGAAGTATGACAAAAGGGATATACACACAATTTCAGTATAATAAAGCGCAATAGTTGAAAGAGTTACAAAAGGAACTATAAAAAGAAAGAAAGCTAGGATTGATCACAGAAGAATGAATTTACATTTTAAAATTATCGAATAAACGTAACAAGACCTGACTATACTCATATAAATCGGATCTTATCATTAAACACTTAAGAAATAACCACCTATTAGAGATGGTGAAGAGAGAAAAAGAAACTGTACCATATCAACCCAATGGGAGAAAATAAAAGATAAATACAGGTGTTTAAAGATAGGAGATTATGTGAGAAGATCCAGGACTGATGAATATTTCAAAAAAGGTATGAAGCTTGAATGTCGAGATCAAGAGTTATTTAAGTATAGAACCATCAGAGAATGTCCCTAATGGCAGGTGTAACCAACTAAATATATCTATTACATTGAGGATATTAGAATGAGGTTAGAAAAATAAAAAGAAAGATACTATAAACAAAAATCAGGTCTAATCATGGTTACCCTAAGATCACGGGTATAAAATAGAGAAAAAAAATATTAGAGGATCTAAAGGAAAGGTAAAAATAAGCAGTATCTTGTCAAAATGGATAGGCTACCCTGTGAAGGTTAAACAGATTATATAAAAAATACTAGCAGAAATTAAGACAACATGATCACAGTTAAAACTTAGGAGAACATACGAGTGAAGATCATTCTCTATTTAACGTTGCCATCATCGGCTTCTATGGACTTATATCCGGAAAATTAAATAAAATATCAGACTTTACAACAGAGTTATTGTGAGGTCCCAAAAACTCGGGAACGAGAAATGTACGAAGGTTGGTTATGCGAAATGCATACTGATGCTCATGTAGAGAAATATGCCTTGAATCACACGACATTTTAAATATTAGGAAGTTGTTGAGAATGTTAAAAACGATAAATAAAATTAACACAGATATGTGTGTTTATCGAGAACACGATAAGAGAATCATTTTCTTTGAGAATATTACATAAAACAGAGGTCTCTATTAAATCTCTGACCGATGTGTTCGTATGATTTGAACAAGCATTATAAATTCAAGCTCGTTATATGTAAAGATTTATGTCGTTTCTAGTTAATAGATACATTTCAACGAGGACATGTGTTTAATCACCTTAAAGTGCTCTAAAGCTCTAGCTAAACTTGAAGAAGTAAGTTTATTTATTTTTCACATCACAGACTGTTTTCGTATAAATGTAGTTACTTACGTTGATGATGACGAATTATGAGAGAATTAAACGATATCAATAACGCCTCTAAATTAAATTTAATTACTTTATATCGCTCCACATGAAGAGCGTATTTAGATAAGCTTTGTAGCAAATCAGCCTAACCACCAATGATTATTACATTTTTGTCTTGTTGATCCTTCAAAGATGTTGGTCACGATCTCTGGTGTAGGTATGTTTACAGCACATTGTAGAACCCCAGTATGTTGTAAACACTAAGCTCATTTTATCTAGAGAGTGTTGAACAATTCCTATATAAGATGGCCGATTATAAGATTTTCCTAGTGTACACTATATACTTCTGAATAATGCTCACTGAAGCAGGATAAGAAGTGTATTATAAGAGATGTCGATAAACAATGAAGGGATCCGGCAAAGGTGATAGGAAATGGAAAACCTGCAATATACGAGAGAAGAAAGCTCGAATAGGTGATAAAAAGTCTAGAGCTCGTAAATTAAATTGATATATAAAAATTAGAGAAAAACCATAAAAATACATCACTCCGTAAAGATCATTTCTTATTTCTAACCGCTCCCTCATATCGGCCTCTATGTCTACATCCAGGGCTAAAATAAAAAATAATAATCAGTAAAATAGAAAACCAATTATTGAACCCTATAACTTTTGAACAGAATGTACGAAGGCTAGGAAATTAGTGAAATAATTCTGTGACGCATCTGTTGAATATTATATTAGAGTCCCCTCGGCTTATAATATTTATAGAAGTGCGTGAATAGTTAAAATGTATTAAAAATTAATAATTACGACATTATCGATACATACATGAAAAAGAGTATTTCTATGAAAAATATTCATAAGTCGGGGTTCTTTACAATTCGGTTACTGATGTGTTCATGACCTTAAACAAAAAATTTGAAACAAGTCTGTTATGTTAAGTATTTTTTAGTGTTTCTTGTTATATAAAACCGTTAACAAATAACCGTGTTAATCATCTAAAATCTCTCTATAACTCATGTGAACCTGAAAGATAAAAGTTTATTATTCCTATCTTCAGCCTGCCGTTTCGTAAATGTAATACGCAACTATACAGATCTTTCAATATGTAGAAATAACGATATCAAACCATCTCTGAAGGCAAATACGTTATATACCAACAATGGAAAAGTATGTCTCAAAAAATAACACCGAGAGTTCATTACATTTTGTATGCATTCCCCTTCTAAGATGTTTCAAGATCCAGGGATGGCCTATGTTTATACAGATTATAGACCATCAGAATGTAGGGAATACTAAAGCCATCTGTAAAGAAGTTAGTATCATAATTCTAAAGGATAATAGTGTATAAAGGCTTTCCATAATGTCATCTAATATACGATATTGAGTAAGATCCCAACTATGTGAAGTATCGACCAGATTTATATAAGAGACGTGGATAGATAATCCAAACCCATTTCGACGACTGAGACAGCAGTGTTGTAAGAGTACACATTAGAAGGAAGCTCCGTTAAATAATATTAAGGAAGAGAACGAGTCTTCAGGGGCTCAAGATGCAGAGGGGATATGCTTTAGGTGGATTTTTTGCTTATTCGTTTTTCAGACGTGCTATCCCTTTGTTTATAATCAGGAGGTAAATACCTTGCTAAAAAAGCAGCTAGGACAGGAATAGATACTTTCC